>JACGCK010000190.1:0-85764 GCA_014925825.1 Pholiota molesta | reverse complement strand
GATAGCAACAGCAGGATCGTGGTGAATGGCAAGAAAGGGACAACTGAGGATAAAGAGAAAGCGCAGAGGAAGGCATGATTGCATGGGCAAAAGGAAAGGCAAAGGGAGATGCAGGAGGGGGCATAATTCGGTATAAGAGTCCAAAGGAGTTGGTCATAAGATTCATGATGGAAGGCGTGATGGAGGAAAGACAGACGTCCAGAGAAACACGAAAGAGATCAGGAAAGGTTCGCCAGCCGTTGAGCCAATGCCTGCATAACATGCGCGTCGATGCCGAATTCCTTGGCAATCTTCTCTAGAGAGCGATCTTCGGCGAGATTGTGCTGCTTGAAGACAATCGTTGAGGAATCCTGGCTCGACGGCGTCCTCAAACCACTATTATCCCCACTTAGACTGGAGGAATCCGAGATGTGCGACTGGTCATGCTCTGGTAGCGGCAAGGAGCAGGCTTGAGCCAAGTCGATCAACGCTTGGATTTGTTGAACCGTGAAAGCTACCAAAGAAAAGACCGTCAGCAAGTATTGGCAAAATGGCGAAACAAATTGTTCGCACCTTTGCAATCAAGAGCAGTATGCAAGATATCGACGGCAAGGTCGATAGTGTACTCCTCTTCTTGCTGACGCGAGGAAGATTCGCAATTTCCTTCGCCTTAGCGATGCGAGGCAGCAGTACTTTTATGGCATCTAAACAAGATAATCAGTTTGACATGCCGGTAGATAATCTAGGCAATACTCACTATATGTCGCATCTATACGATGAAAATAGAGATAACTTGGTCAGTCAATCTTCCTGGACATACAACGAAAGAAACTCACCGAACAGCATATCCCTAACGTTAGCCGACCAAAACAACCGACTGTCCGCGTCCGTCGGGAACTTGCTCAAGATGCTGATGAGCGAATGGAAGGGCAGCGACGGCACTTTCAGGAAATGCGACTACGAGAAAGAACGTATCAGCAACGCATCCTCAGTGGCAAAAATGAAATGAATATAATGACGGCACATCAGGTTCGCGAATAAGATATAACAATCCCGAAATCTCATGCTCAGTTAACAGACCTCCCTCCAAAGCTCCAATGACTCGATCGCCCTCAACGCCAGCGAGGGAGGGCCTAGAGCCGTCAAAGGTACCACGCCAACGAGGGAACAGCTAGTAAACAAATATCAGCCCAAATGAAACGAACCTTGAAAAGAAAGAAAAAAGCATACATCGCGCATCAGTTCTTGCTGACCACTCCTAGTGACAGTGACACCGCGAGCCCGTCTTCCACGTCCCAAAACGCTTCCTCGCTCTTTCTTTCCAGAAGAAGAAAGTGCTTCGCCACGAAGGATGGCACCAGCGGTGGCAGCATCTCTGACTTCGACGTACGCATGGCTCAAAGTCTTGCCCTTGCCGTCCAAGAGAACATGGACCCTCTCCACAGGCTGCTGGAGCCATTTTGTAATCTGAAGCGGCGTAATATCCTATACATTCGTTAGTGCGTTGAGACGACAACATGTCACAAATAAACTTACCCAAGGCACGTTATCGATCCTCAAAACAACATTGTCTTCTCCGTTGCGCAAATCCCTTTGCGAAGAACGACCTTGAGACCATCCGTTGGACTGTTCCTGCATCTGCTGCTCCAGCTTCGGAGTCGAGGCGCGCAAATCACCTAGGAAAAGACCGAACTCGAAAGCGCTCTCCAGTCTCCATTGCTATCGTTCGCACTGTCATGGTCGAAGGCATTCGGGATGCCAGAAGAGAACGGGTGCTCCATAGAGGACTTGCCCACCACATCCGATAGATCGCTAGCGACATTCTCTACTCCGTCGACAGTAGTCGAGTGAATCTCAGACGCCAAAGCAGAAGTATCGGCCCCAGTCTTGCCGCCTTTCGATGAGCCCATCATAAGTTTGAAGTCTTCGACGCTCTGCTTGCACACGGCACATTCCATGTCCTTTTCGCCGACAATGTTCAACGCACTGGTCAGGCAGGCGGAGCAAAGGGGGTGCCTACATGGCTGAAGAATGGCGAGGGTAGTGGGATGAGAGGCAAGACAAACTGAACAGTCGGTCGGATTCAATTCAGGGGCAAGTGGTTGAGTATAGGACTTGGATGCTGGAGAGGAGAAGGATCGGTCCGCTGGCGCCTTAGCGTGCATGGAGATGGGCGGTTGGAACGACATGACGGCAGGTTGAGGAACCGGAATAAATTGAGGAGCGGGATAAGCGTGAGGAATGCCTTGGTTGTATTGAGGGAGGCGAGGAACCGAAGGATAAAACACATGTCCATTTTGATGGAGCTCGTCATAAAAAGGCTTTTGGAGAGGTGGTTGACGGGTAGCTTGGAAATGATGTTCGACACTTTCCGCGATACCGTTCAATATACGTCCATTAAGCAGTCCAGAGGTTAAAGCGTTGTGCTGGAAAGGGTCGGCAAAGGTAGGCTGATTAAAGGAGTCCAATTGCTCTTGCTGATATCGAGGAGCAAAAGTCGGGTATCCGAAGGAATGTGCTTGGAGTGCTTGTAAATTACGAGAGAAGGAATTCTGGATTTCTGAATCCTGGAATTCATTTTCGTATTCAAAATCGTTCTCGTCTATGTCAAACAGGTCGAGAGAGGTGTCGGGTTCTAGGGCCAAATTCATGCTAGCATTCCTCTGGCCTACGTTATGGGTAGTAGATACCTGACGTTGCGGTGGTTAAAAAGGAATGAAAGAAGTGGTTAAATTTACATACGGTTCCAAAGGCCTCACGTCTTCGCGGTTGCGCAGGGTCTGTCAGACTTCCTTTTAGCTTTAACTGCCTGGCGAGAGTTCGGTTGGGGGGAGGTGTCGACATCAAGTTCAAAGACTGGTTGAACGAAGAGACGGTCCGGCGAGGTTGTAACGGAGATGTCGGTTGCGGTGGACGTTCGGTAATACGAGGAATCACGGGTGAGGAAGGATGTGCACGAGAACGAGGAGCGGATGCATGCGACTGGGCTCTAGGCCTATTGGAAATGGGTAAACTGTGCAGTCTACGGTGTGTTGAGAAAGACGGTGCGGCGAGAAGAGCTGTTTATGTGATTTAGTTAGCACATTGAATAAATACTCCAGACTTTTAGATAGGACACGTACAATCCTCAGATATGATGACCGAGTCGTTCGCAACATCGGATAATGACATATCACTGGCTATATGCGCTTTTTAGAGCCGTAAATCGTAAGATATCACGCATATATACACTCACAATCATCCGCAATGTAGTTAGAGTCATCTTGAGGCTCAAATGCGACTTTTATGCCGTTTTCGTTTGCGCGAGATCTCCAGTTGTCTGCAATATCTGCAATGCTCTTGTCCTGGCTTGCTGCCGTAGTTCGAACAACATCTGGTGACACGCCGGAGAATGCGAGCCGCTTTTTGACGTTGATGTTGAGATTGTCGGGGGTCGTCAAGATGGACGAACCTGTCGAATCGAACGAACGGAGGCTCATGGGTGTGTAGGGGCTCGTTGAGGGCGTGAGGGGTGACCTGTAGAAGGATTGGGAGCGAGGCTGGTGGCGAGGGAGACGCTGGGGCGTAACTGGCTGCGCCTTGGCCGAACGGGACATCGCTGGCGACGTTGGGACTGAGAACGACATCCCACAAATTCAGAAACAAAGGGTCGCTGTGACAACAGCAACGACGTGACACCCTCAGATTTGAACCAAGTCGCGTTGAGTCACGTCACATGAATTAACGCGTCAGTCACGTGGAAGGCAATACTGCGGAGATCGAAGCAACCTTGACTTGAACAATGAACTTGAAGCCTCTTCCAGACCAAGTGAATCGTAGCAAAGTAATTCGTCAAGCTAACGTTGAGAACTTCTACTACGTAGTTTTCTAACTTTTCTGAACTTATTTGGAACAGCATCTAGATTCTAACGCCCCGCACGCAAACTTATGGTCGATGAGCAGATTATCGAGGAAAGAGATAACGCAGGCCGCATCTTTCGAATTCACATCAATGAGCATGGTATTGAGGTGTGTGATTAAGAAGTATCAAGATAACATATTCACCGAAACGCACCAATTAGACATCTAAAACGACCATCTCTACCCAAAGAGCAGGCCAGAAGGGATGGATATATCTTGTCGACCTCATGACGCGAATGTTCCTTCCAGTCAATTATCCGAACAGTGTTTCCCCAGGTGCGTCTCATACCATTACCAAGGGAAACATTTGCTCATTGATACCTTCTGACCAGATTATCTTCGGTATGCGTTATCTCTGAAGAGTTCACGATGCTCGAGTGATGTATACCCGGCTCCAGCTATCAAATCCTGAATACCTTGCAAGCATTCTGCAACTCCTTGGCCAGCCTCATATCCTCCAGAGCCATTCTACAAGGTTTGTGGAGACCATTCTTTCGTCTTTGTTGTGTCTTACACCCCAGGAATTCAAAAGGTTTTGGTGTGGGAGACCCGAACGCTTCGCCCACCCAAGCCCTCCTTCTCTCCGTTCTCCAAGATGTATTTAGCCGTCTGACAAGTACGCCCACCACCTTCCTCTTCCTTTTTTGACCCACCAACATTTCCCTCTAGCCATTCTCTCCGCCCACCTAGTCGGTTCTTCCCTGTCACCAGAAGCGAAAAAATTCCGACTGCTCGCCGACGTGCTAAACGATACCGCAGTCATCCTCGACACATTCTCCCCAGCCCTCAACGCCGTCCCTATTCCTGGTCTGCGTGTTATCGCGCTATGTCTCAGTGCCGTCTTCAAATCGCTATGTGGCATCGCTGCCGGCGGGTCTAAAGCGTCCATTACCATGCATTTCGCCACTCCCATCCACGGCAAAGGCGACGTCGGTGATCTAAACGCCAAAGATTCCAGCAAAGAAACAGTACTGGCCCTTTTTGGCATGCTGGTAAGCAACAGTCCTGATGCACGATCTGCCTCGTACTCACGTTCCTTTGTAGTTGGGAACACTAATTGTACCATACTTGACAACGCCACTGACCACGTACAGTGCTCTTTTCATCCTCGTAGGTTTACATCTAGCAATAAACTACTTGGGCGTGCGAGGCCTCGTTCTTCGCTCACTAAACCGACAACGCCTCAACATCACATGGACGTTGTATCAGAAATCACCCTCCCCTGTCGGTCCTACCCCCGCGCAGACCGCCGCCCTCGAGCGGATTTTCGACAGCCCCAGCACGATCCGCGACGCCTTGACCGGGCGCGTTCTCGGCCACTGTACCATCGGCTCATCCTTCTCAGATATTCTCCGCGGCCGTATACCCCTGGAACTGCTGCACCTGTTCCGCGAGGAACGATACGTGGTCTGGTTCGACCCTTCCTGCCTTCGCTACGCGGAAAAGGCCTCTGACTCCCCCACCGTCCACGGCTTCAGACGCATCCATGTCGTCCTCAAAGAAGGGTATACCGATGACGACATGATAACAGCGTGGCTACAAGCTCTCGAGATCTGCGCGAACAGCAGTGGGGACCCAACTGTGGATGCGCTGCGCATCGTACGGAGCGCGTATGATAAAGTGAAAGCGCAGCGGCAAGAGTTTATGACCAGTCTGGACAGGGCGCAGTGGAATATTGCTGACTGTGCGATCATGACGGGGTTGCCTCGTGCGGTGGTGACTGCAGTTACGGCGGGCGGCGCGGAGGATAGGAAATCTCGCTGACGCGCCTCTGTCTGTATGGTATGGTAAATTGTAATGTACATATATATTTTATCGTGTGTCCTGTCCTCCCCTGTCCTCCCTCTCCAATGGCGGTACCCAGTAATATGGAGCATTGGGTCTCTATATTCGCCCAATGCATGAATTGCTTTCTATTCCTTTCTTACTGTTGGATCTTGTACTGTTACTTACACGTGAATCTCGCAGACTGGAGTAGACGATAGTCGGCGATAACGGGGAACAAAAGGGTATGTAATCCCAGGCTTGTTTTGCTATTTCAGACGGCAGGAGAAAGTTCGCCCGAGTACCCCAGCATCAGGATAAGAAGGCCGGTCAATTTTTCCGAAAGAGTCATCGCTGCTTTCTAAGTTTCTTGCCACATGCTCTGGTACAATTAAACGATCTTCTCCTGATCATTGGCTTGGTATGAACGTCGGCCGGGCCGACTTTAAAAATACCCATCATCTTACCCCGCATTTCTGTCTTCCTCGAGAACCATCATAATGTCCATCGCGGAAAAATCTGCTAAAATCCGAAGTACTCTGCCCGAAGTGGGTTGTAAGATTCCGAAACAAATGGATAAACCTCGCGCGGCGTACGCATCCAGAACACTCCGCTGGGAATTTGATTTGACTCTCGGTATGTAACTGATTTTCACGCAATGGTCGTACATATCAACTCTTAAGACCGTTGTCCTTAATTCGTTAGCGCACATTTCACATTTGAAGTTCAAAGGTATCGGGCGTTTATACTAACAAAGGGAATTAATTTGATATATGCAACCAAGGTGCAAGACACCTAAAGTTACTTACCTCTGGCAGTACTGCCTCCGCCAGCTCGAAATCGCTACCGACACATCCATCCGAGCCACCGGATCCAGCCTGCTTCCCTTCACTTCCTTTGAACTCAAATTTAGTCAGCCCCCTGTGCAAGGAACCCGTATGCATGGTACATATGAAGGCAAGAAAGTTCAAGGGACCCGGGACACCATAACAACTTGCGCAGAATATTCGGCACACCCGTAGTTGGATTAGACTTTCAACGTAGCGCATTCGGTCGCCCGCCCGATACATGACGGTCCGTCGTCGTGTGGCTTGCTATCAAGAGCCATGCGACTTCAGAGAACAAATCGGTAAAGTGTATTCATGATGGCATCATATATAGTGGCATGCCACAAGCCGGCGCTTGGCCAATGAATGTCATTGCCCTGCGTTGCCCATTCTGGGCGCTAATAAATTACCACTAATGATAATTGATAATACACAGAAGTCATTTGGATGATATAGAGTCTGAGGGTAATATAGTACACCGCGTCATAAGTACGATATCAGATATGTCCATTCATTGTGGGTACTCTTTCATCTGATATGTGGCGTAACTTTATTTAGGCCTCACAGGTCAGCAGCAACAGGCAGTGACAATGTAACATCGTCTTACTGGTTCAGAATCGTCATGATTCGAAAAAAAAAATGGCTTGCTTGAGTCGGTTGCCTTTAAGATGAGTCGTTTAGTCAATTTGGAAGACCGAAAATCACATCCAAGGTCCGAGACGAGAGAAGTTCATCATAGATGGACGCTCGTCTTCTTTCCCCGCATCGCCAAGCATCGCCAGCCTGCGGTTTCTCTTTAGAATAGAAATGCCCTGAATAGAAGAATCAGCGAATTGGATCCGCCCCTAATGACCATATGTAGTTCCAGTAGAGTTGACTTCCAACTTCCCGCAAAGCACGAGCTCCGGAGTGAAAGAACGAGCGCAATCTAGGCTCTATCCGTTCAACTTCTGGCATATCTATTATAGTATGATGACTTACTTCCAGCTAGTAGGAACACTAAGATGGGAGAGCAGGATCCCTTATCAATTCGACTACTGTCAATTAGATACTGAGCGCCGATCCTTGGTTTGATGAAACCCCATCGTCTAAACTGTATCAGATTTCGAGGTGATTTTCCATATCCAAACTACTCAATCTACCCCGTTCCTTGGCCCCTTAAACCTTTCGATCGTAGCCCTACGATATTGGGTACGGAAACTACAACGAACAGGCCACTCCACCTCCACATGATCCACGCAAAGATCGTGTGAAGAAACTCCTAGAAACTCAAAGTCTGTCTTTGAAAGGTCTTCTTTACGGACACAACATCGCTAAAGCCGATGACATTTGGCTCTTCAA
Organism: Pholiota molesta; assembly: GCA_014925825.1. Classification (NCBI taxonomy): domain Eukaryota; kingdom Fungi; phylum Basidiomycota; class Agaricomycetes; order Agaricales; family Strophariaceae; genus Pholiota; species Pholiota molesta. The sequence goes on along the minus strand of JACGCK010000190.1, from coordinate 77,953 downwards.
CCTGATAGATAACAATAGACATGTGTATGTGCCGAGCTATGGCGTGCTAAGTAGGAGGACCTGTAGTGCTGGCAGGCACCGGTTTATGGTACCTTGTGCTTGTTCCCTTCTAAATCCTAATAGTATTCCTGATAGATTAATGTTTGTGCTTCTGCTAATTTCCCTAACAAGAATAGCAAATTAACAATTTAAATGGAACTCATACACAGGCCCATAAAGAATTCTAATGCGCGCATTCATTTGGCATCCACCTGGACTCCAGTTAAATTTATAACCAGTATCCCACTGTCGATGTGTTGGCAGGCTGCCAATTGTTGTTCACCGCCCAAATCTCTCATATTTTTGGTAGAAAGCCTCGGAATCCACGGCCTCAGAGTTGAGGATAGATTTTTCGTAACTGTCAACGACGAAGTCCATCTTTCTCAGCGTAGCCTGGTGTACGATTCAGAGTCAAGGGATGCGTCAGGAGATTCATGACCACGGGTTGCCTCAAATTTCCAGTAAGATAATAACAGACTATAACAGACCTAGGGATCACGCCCTCTTGGAGCGAAATTTACATGAGCTGGCTGGGAATATACCCCCTTGCTCGACGTCCTCTTTTCGTAGTCACTATCCCTACCTCCTATAAAATTTATGAGATAATTTCGAGACATATGGTATGTTATATTGGAATGAATTCGATACAGTAGGGAGAAGTAAATATTAAGCTACAAGACCACCAGTATCAATGATATCATTCCTTCAGTGGGAGACCCGAACATCCGACGCATGATTGTCCCAAGTAAAGGTGACGTTTGAATAACGAACAAGAATCGAAAATTTGAGATCGATGGATTGAGAGGAAGACACCAACGGAAGTAGGCGGGACGAACAACCTTCAAGGAGGTCAGAGGTCTCTTGTTCCTTCGCTTTATCTGCCTCCTTGTAGTGGGTAAAGCGGAGACGTATTTCGAGCTTTGAAAGACATTCATACTGTTTGATTGTATATTGCTGGCTTGTCAATGCAGAGTCAAGCACTGACCATCCTTCGTCATCATGAAGCACGATCTGCTCGGGAACGAAAGCAGTAAATGATATGAGAATGGTTTGAATATTAAAAACGCCGGTTTTGTTGGGCGTCAGGAAGCGCGCTAACGGTAGTAAAAACGGATTTTGGCCATGGTGAAGTTCTTCGTCAATCTCGAGAACTTCCAAAGATGGAAACGAAATGGTCGAAACAGACTGTGGTAATGAACCAGGCTTGCCTATGAGAAATTTGAATTTGAATTTCTGTATCCTGCAGAGTCAGAAATCCCACTTACTGAAAACATAATCCAAACGCAAATGATTCAACGTGGAAGAACACTTTGTGATCAAATTCCACGCATGAATGATACTCATCTGAATCGGTATCTGTATAAGCATAGGCTGCGACGACGTTGGTATTGTTATAGACGACATCGATATCTGTAGATATTGAAGTCGACCAACTTCCATCGTTTGCAATGGCGCGGGAAAGCCTAACCACGGATTAAAGCGTAAGGACAATCGCTCAAGGCGCTGAACTGGTGTCGATTGCTCGAGCATTGGACCTCCTTCGATGACGATATCCACCTGATGAAGCTTCAGATCTACGACATTTGTCCATTGGAGAATAAAGCCAATGGGAATGTCGCGCAGTCCTATGAGCTCGAGGCGATGAAGATACGGGCACGAGTGTCGCAAATCCGCCAAGGCAGACATCAGAGCTTCGTCGTAAGTGCAGAATGATTCGCCGCGAGGGTAGGTGATAGTTAGCGTCCTAAGCGCCGGTACCAGGGGGAAAATGTCACGAAAGTCACTTGATTCAAGTTTGAAGATAGAATCTTCCCCGCGCCCATCCCTCGGGTATTCGGAGAAACGATATTCGACGACGAGGTGATGAATGAGCTCTCTGAGTGCTACGTTTTCAGATAGGATTTCCAGGATTCCACGAAGTCTCCTGGCATTACGGGACTGGGTTTCCCTTTTGCCGGATGGGCCAAGGTCGATGCGTATTTTGGAGAAAAGACGCCTTCGGGAAGGAAAGTAGAGGCTTTCGCCACGAGTCCCCATGAAGCCAGATCACTAGGATCTGCAGCGCTATTCGACTCGGAGAAGATGAGTTCGACGAGTTCCAAGGGATATGTGAAATAATGTTGCGTGGTAGTTGATTCCATGGATGCTTGTAGGGCTTGGAATGTCAAGAATCCGTTGGGACTCAATTGGTTGTGAGATTATGGCTGGCTCAAAATGTAGTGGCACGATTTCAATTGCTGAAGCGCTCAATCGCCACCCGATGCTGCCACGCTTGTCTGCTTGTCACACTGTGTCTTTATATATATATCTTTTTGCTGGCTTCGTTCTAGCTTTATGCAAGCTGCAAACCAAGTTTGCACAGCACTTACATCTGGTTTTTCCATCGCAAATCCACAACGATCGCTGATGGACATTGCCTGATGCGTATCGTAGTACGATACGATCGATGATCGATGACCACGAACAATACTTGATACACGCGATGATAATTTGCCAAGGCATAGCCAGTTTCGAGTTCCAATATAAGTACGTCAGAGCTTGGCACGCGTTTAATAAGAAAAGTCATAACAGGGATGATAAAAGCCAACGTATCACAAACGATATTGCATTGGTAACTTCCAAAGACGCTGACTAAACACGAAGGGCGAGTTGTTTGCCAATAAAAGAAGAAAATAGAGAGAAAAAGGGAAAGATAAGTAGAGAGATGAGATAGAGAGGAAAATCAGATGAAAAAAGAGATATCAGTATGGATATAATAATACAACCCCGTGAACGCATTCTTTGAATTTTTTTGCGGTGGAGTAATAAGTTTGACTTCGCCTTCGAACTTCGAACTTCGAACGCGACCGGTGGCGGGGCGCATTCAGCGAATGCGAGAGGAACGCAGGAGACCCGAGGTCCTTTTGGTTGTTGATGGGTGGGTGACGAGTGGCTGGCTAGCAAGTCGGTAGTTCGCCGAAATGCCAAGCAGTAGATCAGTAGACACTGAAGCGGCGAACGAGAGTGGGTACCGACAGGGCCGTCCATCCTGTCATAGCGGCGGAGGCCGAGGGGGGCGGGGCGAAAAAGCAGAAAAAGACTAGTAGATACAGAATAGGTGTACATGCGTTCGTCTCGTCGTCCGGCGTTCGTCCGTCCGTTGTTCATTGTTTCATTGACGTCCGTGCATTCGTCGTTCGTCGTTCGTCGGGTTAGTAAAGCAGTCGAGGAATGGATATATAATGAGAATAGGAATAGAAAGAAGGGCGCCAGGGCGTTCTGCATGGCTTGATTTTGACTTTTGGGGGTCGATTGCGATTTTCGATTGCGGGTGGAGGGGGATCGTAGCAGCGCGGCTGGCTCACGTCTGCATGCCCACCATGAACCCCAGATCCTCATCCTGCACCTCCTCCTTCAGACCCACATTATGCGACGCCCCGTTCGCATTCCCGTTCGCAGCCGCCCCATTCCGCCGCACCCCCCGCGTCCGCCCGCGCTCCATCAGCTCGCCCTTCCCACCACCACCTCCCGCAGACCCGTCCACCTCCATCCCGCCGCCCGCCTCGAGCGCCGCGGCGTCCGCGAGCCCCAGCTCCAGCTCATCATCGCCCTCCGGCATGCTCGGCAGCATCCCCACGCCGTTCACATACACGCCGCCCATCGCAAAGTCCATCCCCCCACCACCGTCCGCGCCGCCGCCCCCGTCGTGCAGCATCATCTCCTGGTCCAGCGCGAGATGCTGCGCTGTGTTGGCGCTGTTGTGCCCGTGGTGGTGGTGGTGGCGCTCCGCGTCGGAGTCCGCGGACATGTCGCGCGCGTGGCCCGGTTTCTTGGCGGGCTCGCCGCCCGCGTCGGACCCGCCGGAGGACACGGACCCGCGGTACGCCTTCAGCTCCTGCTCGAGCTCGCGGTTGCGCGCGCCCTGCGCGGTCACCAGCTGCTGGAGGTACCTATCCACGCACACACCCAACGACGTCAGCATAAACAAGAGCGCGCCTATTGCGCTGGGGGGGTAGCTTACCGGATATACTCGACGCTCTTCCGCAGGATCATGCCCTTATTCGCCTTGACGACCCCGTTCTCGCCGTCGCCCTCGTCCTTCGCGTCCTTCGGCGCGCCCTTATCGCCCAGCGGGATGGGCAGCAGCGGCTCCGCGCCGTCCAGCAGCCCCGGCGACGCCGGCGACCCGCTCCCATTACCGCCGCTCCCATTCGCACCCCCACCTGCCGCAGCGGGGGTCGTGGTCGCGCCGCCGTCGAGCATGCACTCCGGTATCAGCGTCGCGAGCTCGCTGATCTTCTCATTGATATTATCCCGCCTTCTCCGCTCGACCGCATTATGGCTCTCGCGCCTCCGCCTCCGCTTCTCATTCGCCAACAAACTCTGCTTGTCCGCCGTCCCCCCACCTCCCCCACCCGCCCCACCACCGACACTGGCGCTCGCCGTCGTCGTCCCAGCCGCATTGATCGTCGACGTCATCGACGCCGCGGCGCCGCCCGCGAGGGGCGACGACGCCGACGGCACGGACGACGGGAGCACAGGCGACGCCGCGAACGCGCCCATCGACGCGCCCATCCCATTGCCAGCCGAGGCCGGCCCGACGCCCCCGTTCGTCCCGTTCCGCGCGCTCACGCTCGCGTTGATCGGCAGCAGCGGCGACGACACGACCCCGCCGCCACCGCCGTACGGCCCAAGACTGGAGTGCGCGCCCCGCCGTGCTGCCCGCCCCCGAACGCGCCGAGCGAGAAGTCCATGCCGCCGCCGAGCGGCGACTTGGGGATGGACAGCGCGTGCCCGCCGGTGGAGAGGCCAAAGTCGATCGGGCTCTTGGGCGCGCCGGACAGGGAGAGCGAGTGCGAGTGGCCGTGCCCGTGCACCTGGCTGTGGTGCGTATACGGCGAAGAGGGCATGTGCAGCGTCGACACCGGCGGAAGGGACATCTGCGTGGGATCGGTCGGAGACGAGAGCGAGAAGGGTGTGTACTGGTGCTGCTGGGATAGGTGGTGTTGCTGATGGTTATTATCGGATGGCGTTGGGAGAGAGTAGTCCGATGCGCTGGAGGAGAAGCTATGGTCAGCGTGAGATTGCGGATTCATGGGAGAAAGACACAAAAAATGAAAGAGAAAAAAGACAACAAGGTTTCAACAAGGAACTAAAAATCAAGAACACAGAAAGAGCAAAATCAACAGAAGAAAAAACACTCACGAACTCCCCCCAAACCACCCCCCACCGCCCACACTCCCCGCCCTCCCACCAGGAATCACAATCGCATGCGCCTCCCCGCCCCACCCATCCCCATCCCCCACCACCCAACCCCAACCCACCCATCCCAAACGCCCCCGGCGGCGGCGGACTCCCCGTCCCCCCACTGACCCCCACACTACTAACACTCCCCGTCCGCCTCGCCCTCGTCGTCCGCGCCGGCCCGCCATTCGTCGACCCCACCCCTACCCCTGTCCCGGCGGGTGGAGGGGGGCGCGACCTTGACCTTGACCTCGCGACGGAGGAGAGGTGCGCGGCGGAGATACTGGACGACAGGTGGTGCGCCGGGACGGCGTGCGACGGCGACGGCGTGTGTCTCTGCAGGCCGAAGTAACTTGTACTTGTACTTTGACTTTGGGCGCCACCGCCGGCGCCGGGCGAGGCCGAGTTACGCTCCCACCACCCGCACCCCCGCCCGCACCGCCGCCCGCGGCCTCCCCGTGCGGCTCGTACCGCATGCTCGAGTTCAGCGCGGGCAGCGTCGAGTTGAAGTGGTGCAGCGCCGGGTACTCGGACGCCGCGCTCGACGGCTGCGAGCCCTGGTGCTGGTTGTGCTGATGCTGGTTGTGCTGGCCGTGCTGGGTGTGTTGACCATGCTGATTGTGCTGGCCGTGCTGGTTGTGTTGACCATGCTGACCATGCTGGCCGTGCTGGCCGTACTGACTATGTTGATTGTGCTGCTGATGATGATGATGGACAAGCGCCGGCGCGGAGATATCAAAGATATTATGCGTATGCTGTCCATACCTCTCCTCCGCGCCATTCCCGCCACCATTCCCGATACCGCCCCCGTTCGCCCGGCCGCCCTCGTGCGCCGACCCATGGCTCCCATACGGGTGGTTGTTGTTCGAGTGCGCGGACAAAGGCGGCGGCGACCGATCGCCCATGAGCGACGCGAGCTCATCGCCAAAGTCCAGCGCGCCGCCCCCGCTGGTGCCCGCGGACGGGTATTTGCGGTGCGCGGTGCTGTTGTGCGCGAGCAGCGTGGGTGGTTGGGTGAGGAGCGTCGGAGGTCGGATAGGGTTAGGCGGCGGCGGAACGGCGACGTCGGTGGACGTGCGTGGTGTGATGGGAGAGACGGAGGGAGAATAAGAATAAGAGAGGGAGGGGGATAGCGGAAGTGGTGGGAGCGCAGGGCGCGAGAGATGCAACGGAAGAAGAGGGATGGTCGTCGGGAGAGACGGAGCAGCATCGCCGATGCCGATGGGTAGAACGAAAGAACCAAAGGACACGAACAAAGGTAAACGTAAAGAAAGGTATCTCAAGAGAACACAAGGCAAGGGCAGAGAACAAAAAGAACCAGCGGAAGATTAAAAAGGAGCGCAGACGCAGACGAAGGTATATGAATAGGGCGGAAAACGCCAATCAAAACCAAAATGAAAGCACGCACGGAAGAAATAAAAAGATGAGTGGGGTAAAGCAGACGGGTGGGTAAAAGAGATATGTGGAAGATAAGTAGGGTGGGAAGGTAACCAAGTAAGGAAGTAGCAGACATACATGCGCCGAGAGTACATCAGAATTCGGGAGACGAAAGCGTCAGGCAAGGAAAGGAAAGTCAAGAACGGCACAAATGCAAGGCAATCAAAAAGGCAAGGCGAGGGAAGGAAAGGCAGGCAAGCGATCGGCCGAGGACATACATGGACGCACGCATGGACGCACGCATGTAATAAGCAACCGCGCGGTACGCAGCGGCATACGGCATGCAGGAAGCGCAGTTTATTCGGAGTGCAGGGCGGCGCAAAGGGAATGGGGCAGGTACAGTGGTGTATAGCGTATAGAGTATAGTGCATACCGGATTGAATGCGACATCAATGGAGAGACCCGCGGGATGGCGACCAGGGAAGAGGCGGAGACGGAACGGGTGGGCGGAAGGGTGTGGGATTTACAAGCCACCGAGGGCATAGATGCCGTGCGTGGGCAGGGTCAAGGAACGCGATGTCATGGAGTAGATTTTGGGGTTGGATTTTGGGCGTGAATTGAGATTTGATTTCGGAACCGCAGATGGCGCGCAGCGCAGATCATGGAGGGATTGTGTGGATGGCACAAGGAGAGATCACATCGCATCACATCGAATTCCATACAGGAAGAAAATGGCAGAAACAAAACAAAACATATCATCAGCATCGTCTCCTCAACGAAACACAAAGCAGAAGAACAGAAGCACAGCACAAACCCCGCAATGCCTGCAGAGCCCAATCGCCAATCGCATGAGCACCACGAGAAAGGGGGCAAACTGCAGCAGAGGGCAAGGCAGGCGAAAAGCCCAGAAGGCAAACAACAGGAAGCGCACTCACCCATCGCCGAGGAAAGTATGCGCGGGCATGCTGAAAAGATCATTGAATGCGCCTGTCCCAGACGAGCCAGGCGAGTCCGCCGCCGCGTTGTCGAGCGGCGAGGCACCCCCGCCCCCGGCGCCTGAGCCCCCGCCACCGCCCACGGCGTTGGTGTTCGTCGCAGGCGTTGGCGAAAAGCCCTCCTGCCGTATCTGAGGCTTGTACGTCGTGTTTGAAAAGAAGGACATCAGGAACGCTGCAGTGTGTCTGTGCGTGGGTGTGGTGGTGGTGAGAGGTGTGAGAGAGGGATATATGCAGTGCTGGTGGTCTGTGCGGCGATGGATGCGCGGAACCAGAGCGATAAGAATGCAAGAGTGGGGGGTGGTTCGATGACGGATGTCGAGGTGTGGGGTATGGGGTACGCAAACAACCGCCCGCGCTCGGGTGCACTTCTACGCAGCGGGTGAGCACGCTGTGGACGACGACGAGCGAGCAGGGGGTGGGCGGTGTGGCGGAGGGAGAGGGAGAGCAGAAGATCGGGCTGGCAGCCGGGACGGTAAAGTAAAATACCCCTGCGCCAGCAACCCTCCCCCCGCCCTCCAAGCCAAACCAGAGCCCCTGGCCCCTTCCCCACCTCGGACCCCGGCCACCCCGCCGTCCAGATCCGACCGCCCGATAGGGGGGCGCCGCCCTTCCTCCCCCCTCCTCATTGGTCCCTGCGCAGACAAGCTGGCTCGCTCGTGCGTAATGGCTCCGCAAACCCCGCAGGATCGGCCGGCGGCCCCGCTCCCCACCCCCCTCTCCTGTGGACGCTGCCGCGGGCGTGGGCGGCAGCCGGCCCTAGGCGGATCCGCTTCCGTCTGCGGTGACGCGATGACGCCAAGCCACACTGCGAGGAAGGCAGACGGTATTATGATAAACCCCCGCATTGTCTCTTCGTTCCCATCGCCTAGCTATCGCTGCGAGTCACAGACTGCAGAGACCGACCATAGACCTCACCCAACCGGCCAACCGTACTGCGGTATTCCTGCCACAAAAATATCCGCACGCCTATTCGTGCGTATACCATGCCACTCTGCCTCGCCCGGTCGCTCGCTCGCTTCTAAGATCCATATCCCCGTGGCCTGTCGCGGCGCGCGCCCCATATACACCGCCATACCCCACACCCTCATATCGAGTCCATCTACACGCACCCATTCAACGCACCCTCACTTATTTAGCCCCCCATTGACATCCTACATCATGACTCTGCATTGCGATCAGTACATCCGCCATCCGACAAATGCCATTCTTATCCCCCAGGCTCCCCCAGGTCCAGGAGTCTGAAGGATACCCCGCCAATACTGGACCATCGCCACGTCGCAACGTGGCACCGACCGCCTTTGGCATAGTCCACCCTACTTAGTACTTACTGCGCAGAGCCGCGTTGGCGTCCGGGTTACTATCTTCGTCCAGGGCCTGTAGGATCGGGGGTGCCATTTGCCGCAAATAGGATTGGGGTTCGTCAGTAAGTACCCAAGCGGGGTGGCATCTCCCCGAATGCTCTGCATCGTGCTGCTGCTGCACGTACATAGCACTTAGCGTCGAGGGTGCGTAGTTCATTTTAGCAGCAGACCTCTCCTTTGCTTCTGCTTCGATCAAAGTATCAGCGTATTCATTACCCTCTGCTGCGCCGCTGGCAGTCGCTGCTTACGATCCGCCGGGTGGACATGCCTCCGTCGTCCAAATTGCACCCGAGTCAAGTACATTGGCATCGATATCGGAAGAATCCACGCTCGATCCTTCCTTGGCTTCATGCATCATCATCGTGAATCGGCTCCTTATGCTTTCATGACACAGAAGAGCAGTCGACATAAGTAAGTAATACAGTACTCGAGTAGCCCCAGATTCGGAGTCAAGACATGTACACCGTCATAGACCAAAATACATCGATGGCACGTAGACATTTACGACATACGCGAGAGCTGGGAAGCGCCCACGACCGGCGCTAAATATTTGACAAATATTCGATTTACTGAAAATCGGAACGGATACGTCTACACCCGTCCCCAGAAACAGTCGCTACAAGGGCATCACCTACCTCAAAGCAAAGACTCCCGAGCGGTTTACGTGGGGCACTCAAGTCTTGACGCTGATGATTTTCATAAGCGTTGCCCTGGATCGTCTCCTCGAAGCGCTGCTGTAAAACCTCAACGTTATGTACATCGTAGCGCTCATACCGTATTCGAGTAGTCCAATAATTCCTTCCAAGTGCGTCCACGCTTATAAGCGAAAAATAAAAAAACATCGAAGGACGTAGAATTTATAGAAGCAGACAGTTGCGACATACTGGGAAGCGCCCACAACTAGCGCTAAATATTTGATTTACACCGTCCTTAGAAACAGTCACTACCTGAAAGAAAGGATCCCGGCGCGATTAATGTGGGGCACTCCACTTTTGACTTTCGTGATCATAAGCGTTTCCCACCTCATCGAAGCGCTGCTGTTAAACCTCAACGCTACATCGTAGCGCTCATACAGTATCCGAGTAGTCCAATCCTTCCAAGCGCGTACACGCCTATAAGAAAAAATAAAAATAAAAATAAAAATAAATAAAAAACATCGACGGCACGTAGAATTTATAGAAGTAGACAGTTGCGACATATGCGCGAGCTGGAAAGCGCCCATGACCGGCGCTAAATAGTTGATTTACACTGTCCCCAGAAACAGTCACTACATGGAAAAAAGGATCCTTGAGCAGTTAATGTGGGGCACAGCGCGTTTGATGTCCATGATCATAAGGGTTGCCCATCTCATCGAAGCGCTGCTGTACAAGCAGGTAGGTTACGTGGCGTAAAAAACATCATCAGGAGCAACATTCCGCGGGAGCCCTCTGCGAGCTTGGAATCTGCTTTCTTCGCTCATTTGACGGCAAATAACCAGACACAAACAAAATCTCGAACGCTAAATGACACCTAGGCTCCTCCAAACTTCAAAGACTTAGGAACACGCACGATTCCCAAATTCAGAGCCCCCGTGGCAGCAGGAAGCCAGTCGACGATACGCATCGACATTTCCCCAGCGCGCGCTGCACACTCGAGAAATGCCTTCTCGAAACGCGCTGACTATTCGTATCGGCAATACTAAGAAGCGAGAGACCGACTATCGCTCTTTTGGCGCCAGCGCTCTCTGAGAACCCCCCGAAAGGAGCGGCAACTACAGACATGCCATTACTGCATCTCGGCGTTCGTATGTATGTAAGTAGCATATGCATCGACGCCCTCGGTCCAGCGGCAACCCCCGCCAAATCGACGTCTTGTAAAGTCCCAAAATGCTCAGGTCCCACTCTGGTTGGCATTGCGACGCTGTGTTTTCGTCGAGAATCACGCTGCACATACGGAGACATACGGGCGTAGTATAGATATGCACCTGATACGCATCTGAATGGGCACGGATATACTGCTAGATACTCCGGACGACATAGTTTTAAAGTTTCTTGCATGCATGCAGAGGGATAGGATGTATAGTAAATCACACATCCCAGTGATAGAAGCCGAGGTGACCCTCCGTTTATAAGTAGGTACATACTTACTTACTTACACATGCAAATGGGCACTGCTTCGATTTCTGTTTCCAGCCTACCGACAAGTTTCGAGTCACAAAGCCATGCTTGGGAAGTTTATTTACGCGGAATGTTTTTGTCATTAACATAAGGACTTAGCTTATGCTGCGTATTAATTGTGGCCTGACATGACATGACGTATATGTCAGCACCTAACAGCCTAACTAACTCTGCTTTGCAGATGCGAATAAAATCCTCATCATACGCATACAGCTTGACGGCCAGGGCGATGGCGCCATCGATTATCGCTGCCCACGCGAAACTTGACGAAGTGACAAGTCGGGCGATCCAGCGTCGGAATAAGCATGTCAGAATACCGCATTGGCGCCGCCAGTGCGGGCGCGCGATGCCGATATGTAGACAATGGCAGCTCATCAATTATGCTTCGCTTCAAGATACGTTCCCATCTCCCGCGCGAGGGTCGTCGACGCCCGGGTGCCAACACAGAGATCTGAACTCGGGCGGCCGCAAACGTGCGCTTGCCTGGGCGCTTAGATATCCAATGGACCACACCCATCACTGCAAACGAGTCGACTTCCATATCCAGAAACGAGCCCGTCGCTCGGTTCGTCAGGCTCATGTCAGAACAGCACCCTGACCGTTTTTACGTCCACAGCTGCAGATATGTATACCCTACCGAGTGTCCTACTAGTAAGCTTCATCTGGGGCACCTAATAAGGCGCGCATCGAGGATGGGGTGGGCTCTTGCTTTGGCAAGGTTTCCATGGACCCACGCAATGTCCACGGCCGATGACAAAAATCAAATCGCATTACAGTGTGGGGAGCCGGTGGCGGCCACCACACTGCGAAAACCTGTACTGCATGTGGCGCATCGCGCAGGAAATAAGTTTAGTATTCTTCGGCTTACTACATAGGCTTACTGCTCTTTCAAGGACGGCCGGATGTAACGGACATCGAAGTAGGACATGTATGTAACTTCACATAATTCTGCCTCTGTTTGGGCATCGCCCAGGATTGTGCTCAAAAATATATACCGCGTACGTGATACACTTGACGAGATACCAATCGTACGTATTGTCGGCCGAGTTAAGATAGTGTCCAATAAAAAATTGAACTCATGAATACTGCCTGACACTGCCAACCAAAAGATTGAAAAAATATAGAGAAGATCTGTGTCAGCATAATTTCATTATATTTCTCCATTTCCCAAAAAACTTGCAGAAACTCTGGTTTGTCCAGTTGCGAAAAAACGAGACGGCTGGTGGCCCGATGAATCAGAATGACTTGTCATGCTTACGGTCCGCCACCATACGCCACATACTTATTTGAAGGAGGAACCCAAAGAGTGCAATAGTGCAAGAGTAAGCGATGAGATGAGCTCGGTTTGTTGGCTTTAGTAGATTCCTTGATTTCTGGATGGCAAATGCAATAGGAACGGTGAAGCAATGTAACTCACCTCTAGCATCTGAGCCGACCAACATCCATTCGACCAACATTTGACTGTGGAAGCAGCGATGTCATTCGTAGCAATCAAGTGAACCCCTGCGTCTTTGAAAGAACTCCTCATCAACGGAGGATTAAAACATTCGATATCGCTTGAGATTGATTCAGAGTATATCCTTTGACCTTTGCAGTGTAATAACCAGAAACGCAAAGCACAAAAACATGAGTTGATGCGAAATTGCGGCGTCCGCATCATCCTGTCAACCTAGTGCATCCAATTGAACATTTCCATTTCTCGTCGCGGGAATAAAACCACACGGATACCAGACGTAGGCTAAATTTGTGTAGGCATAGCATTAGATATTTGTAGACTCAGTATAACCGGTACACGCTCAGAGCCCTACGTTTTATGCTCGGCCAAGTGCCGAAAAATTAAGTTATATACATATGTGACAAAAACTATATACATACAAGAAATTTTATACGTACATGGCACACATTAGGAGCACTATATATGGACCGCCAGATGCACATTTATTCCCACGTGCGCGCGAATGTCCGGGCGCGCGCCAATTGGGCTCAGCTCATAAGAACACCGTTCTTCCCCTTCGGACCATCGTAGATAGCTAGATACTATGTATTGTAGTCTGTATAAAATAGAATAACACTGTCTTGATCTATACAATTGCCTCTGATGTTGTTGCCGACGTCTTTGGAAGCCAGACGGGCCCATCAAATCATCGCTAACACTTCGAACCAACTTCGAACTGCTAGCAATTCTAAGGAAGGGATCTACAGAGTAATCATAAAAGTAGCAAAATTGCGTGGCAATTTTTTGGGTATCTCTTTTCAAACATGTACCTGGAGTTTGCCTGGAAGTAGATAATGATTCAAATCTCATTTCGCACGATTTAAAGGGAGACTCAGATAATATAAAGATAATGTAGGTTAAAGCCTACGGAAAGGGGACAAAATATGACAAATTACATGCTGCCACAGTGCATCGCACATGCTACTCATTTGCCTTTATGTTTCTTACTATAGCCCAACTGTATGCTTGTCTTTATTTCTACAGGTTCAGCCCTAGAATTACTATTTGCGAAATTGCCACGCAATTTTGCTACTTTTATGATCCCTTTGGAGATTTCTTTCTTGAAATTCCTACAGTTCGAAGTTGGTTTGAAGTTGGTTTGAAGTGTCAATGATGATTTGATGGGCCCGGCCCGGCTACCAAAGACGTCGGCAACAACATCAGAGGCACTTGTATAGGTCAAGACAGTGTTATTCCGTTTTATACAGACTACAATACATAGTATTTGGCTATTTATGATGATCTGAAGGGGAAAGATGATGTTTTTATGAGCTGAGCCCAATTGGCGCGCGCGCGGACATTCGCGCGCACGTGGGAATAAATGTGCATCTGGCGGTCCATACACTATATATATGATCTAACGGTGTTATAGACGAGTTCTGCGCGCGCGAACAAAAAAAGTCTGCTCGCGCGCGCAAAAGTTCTGTTCGCGCGCGCGCGAGCAACTCTGAGCCGGCCCGGTAGGCCGGCCCAGCTTTTCGACCTCGTAGGGCGGGAGGCACGTACATTTGTGGCACAATTTCGGTATCTACGGAAAGCTACGGGCGAGGAGAACACGTTGGTGCAACTTATAATTCAATTTGGGATCTTGGAAAGGGAGGAGGGGGAGATACCTTGAGTTTAGCATCTAGTTCAGTGGTTACAGGCTGCTATTTCTGAGAATATAAAATATACTAGGTATTTACAGGTTGATATTGACTATAGGAAGGTATTGGGGTATAGTTTGGAACCTTCCGGAGCCTAGGGAATGCGGGAGAGCATCTCGCCGTTTCAGTGGCATGATTCAGAAGGCGTTGACAAACATGGCCAAGCGTAGGCTCGGATCATTCAGCCATCGGCAGCCGTGGGGAAATTCGGCCGTCAAAGGTATCGGGCCCGGCAAATCAGCTGTCCGTGCCGGTTGCTTGTATATATTTGGCAGAGCCCTCCGCTGGCAAGGCCTTCGCCCGACAGAGAGGCTTCCTCAGGCTCTCCCGCACCCCCTAGGCTCCGGAAGCTTCCAAACTGTACCCGGAAGCGTACCTATAGTCAATACCAACCTGTATATACCTAATATATTTTATATTTTCAGAAATAGCAGCCTGTAACAACTGAACTAGAGGCCACACTCAATGTATCTCCCCCTCCTCCCTTTCCAAGATCCCAAATCGAGTTATAAGTTGCACCAACGTGTTCTCCTCGCCCGTAGCTTTCCGTAGATACCCAAATTGTGCCACAAATGTCCGTGCCTCCCGTCCTACGAGGCCGAAAAGCTAGCCCGGCCTACCGGGCCGGCTCAGAGTTGCTCGCGCGCGCGCGAACAGAACTTTTGCGCGCGCGAGCAGACTTTTTCTGTTCGCGCGCGCAGAACTCATCTATAACACCTCTCGATCACATATATAGTGCTCTTAAGGTGTGCCATATATGTGTAAAATTTCTTATAAGTATATAGTTTTTGTCACATATATGTAAATTAATTTTTCGGCACTTGGCCGAGCATATACGTTTACGGTCAGTAACAATCGCCAGATCTATGGTTCTCGTTGATTATCGAGAGCATCCGGCCATGGAGGAACATGCACATGCTTCATGGGCTTTTTGAACATTCACGATGCTGAAAGGCCGCTATACTGACATGTATGGACCAAATTTCAGAACAAGGAAGGGATTGAAGATCTGTAAAATGTGCGACAACATTGGGTTCTGAATTTTTGAGAACGGCCGTATAAGAGCTTCTTAACATGGGTTAATGTAACGGAGAATACGGAGCGACCAGCTATTTCAAGACAAGCCAATGAGCAATGATATAGGTTGGGTATAGTTGTATGAAGGGGAACAAAGTGCCGGTTATGTACTTGACCCTGATCAACCGGGCACAATGGTAAACATGTACCATCTTGAACACGATAGTTTTAGACGTCAAAAAACACAAGACGTGGACAGCGGAGTAATTCTAAGTACCGAGGCCAGCGAGATATATGCGTCAATGAGTCCAAACCAAATTGGTAGCCAAATCAACGAAATCCTGGTAGAATCTATGTTCGAGAAGGTATATTCTATAAAAACGACCTCCTAGCACCAAGCCGCAACAGAAATACTCTCTGAGAATATTTTCAATGACGGTTATCAAAAAGAAAACAGACAACGCGATAGCAAGGAAACGAAGTTACTCCAGTGCATATGACATGAGATTTTGGAAGGAAACTATCGATGATTCTAAAGTTTAAGAGACGTATTTACTCACCTTCAAGCGGACGTACGGTGCGCATATCCTATTCTTTTCGCTCCCGCACGTAGGTACCATGAGAAAGTCTCATTCTCAGGGTATGAAAAATAGAATATCAACTTCATAAGTACCAGTGATGCTAGAAGTCTGGACAGCGAACAGCCAACGAGGTCACTCGGAGGTCAGTGCAAAGCTTCAATGTCGAGAGCCTCATATCTGAGAAGCTGGCCTCATGAATAAGATATCTATTCATCTTCATGAGGAGAGCGTCAGTTGTAGACGTAATCCATTCTTCAGCAGCAAACTTTGCAAGGTAAATCTCACGGGACGCTAGAAACTGGCCCAGAATAGCAGACGCTCTAATCACCAAATTCAGTATTCCCAAGGAAATTGCTGTGCGAATAGAATGTGGATTGCCAAGTGGAGTCAACGCCTGGCACGAAACTCTGTGAAGCAGAGAATATATCACACGGAAAGTCCTCTTCTACTTCTGACCCAAAATTGTGCATAGAGAAGGCTCAGGAAGACGATAGACGCCATAAGGCCTAATTTCTGACTATTCCCATAGCGAAGAGAAGGAAAGAATTCGATGCGGCCGTGGAGTTGTGTGAAAAAGATTCGTCGCTGAACTTGATGGAGGGAATTCGTAAGAACAATGAAGGCCTCGTCATACCGAAAAGCTTGCTCCTGGGAGTCCACGAGATTTACCACGACCAGTTAACGCCATGAAGTTCTCCTCAGAGAACACAGAAGCAATATGAATAGATTCTACATAGCTTGTGAAAAACGGCAATGAATCAGGCCGTCCGACCTATTCAGCCTCCCAATTCAAGAGAATTCAAGTCTTTGAAACAAAAGGTATCCATAGAGATTCCAGACCAAATCGAGGATGTGAGACACGGATAAATTCAGGATAAATTGACAGAAGAGGGCTAGGATGAGAAAGAGTGCCTGTCCATACCGAATGCAATGTAAACATGTTACAATTTCCTTCTTGAGATCGGAATTTAATCCGGTAATCCGTTACGGCGTTACCCACTCATGATCGAAATAAATATGGGGTAGCTCATGCGAAAGACCCCGAATACTTCAGGATTCAAGTGTATTTCGGCACCGATGAATGGGGTATACGAATGTCGATGACGAAGGGTTTTCTGGCTAGATATCTAGATATAGACGCAGCAGTATTAAATAGAGAAAACCTCCATGAATGTTTCCTGTGAGGCTGTATCGGCCTCAACAAAGACAATGTCATTGCCGAATAAGACAGTGTTCGACAACATTGAATACATACAAATGCCTGAAGGGGACTCACGCAGTGGGCAAGTGTTGAGATCAAGGCTCGCGACGCAAACGCAAACTGCAATCAGAAGATTGGACGCCCATCTACGCACGCTCGTCGCTGATTGGCGACTTTCGGAACGCATCAGGGAAATATAGGGGGGTCTTTCTGACAGATCAAGATGAGATGTCCCCAAGTCCCAGAGCAAGCCACTGCACGCCAATTTCCAACACACATTCGTAGACATGCTGGACTAAGCTGGACTATGTAGCATCACTAGCCTTGGAGATGATTTGTCGGAGTCGGTTTATTCTCGGGAAACCATGGCGGAACGCCGATTCGGATACGCAAGACACAGAACATAGTACTATAGTAGTACTAGTACACCCAACCTTTTCGCGCATTCCAACTACCGAGTTCAGGCAGGTTCAGGCCCACCAACAATGTCGCCTGGATGGGAGAAGGAAGAAGTTGAAGAACGTCTACGAAATGGAACCGAAGCAGACCGAAGCGCGCCATGTGGGAGAAACAAATTATGTTCTTAAATTGCCAATTCGTGCAAGTTCACGCATTTCCCCATAAAGCCCCATAACGAGTCATGCAAATGCGGGGTCGATCTGCGCGAATGCGGGGTAATTCCATTGAGAACTCACCTTCGCAGTCGCCAGGAATCAGTTCCAGAATTCACGTTCCCGAAGCAGGAAATGAAAGTGGGAAATCCAGAGACCGCGGGAGTTGAACAAGCTCAGAGTCTAGAGCTAGGAGGCGGTTTAGAATGGTGGTCCAAGAGGATAGAGTTTGCGCCTCGGTTCACAACGAGCCCTTGATGTGGAGTCGTTCTCCATACTGAACACCGGGAACTCTTCCGCGACCCGCGGTAAATTTGTTAATCTTGGGGAGACGAACCAAAGACGATCATCATTTAGAAATGAGAGCCAGGATGTGTCCCGTTGGACGTTCGCAGAACACCTCGAGCTATCAGGTCAACCATACTCTGCAGGGCAGAAATATGAGCACTCCGAAGATATGAGCGCAAAACTGAATGCATAGAACGAAGGAATATTACCGCGACTTTCGGCAGGAGACTGTCAGTTGTGTACAGTTTGGATTAACCAATTACCCACCTAATGCCGCGAGGAGATTATCATATCATCTGTATGCATTCTTCTCCGCAGACAATAAATTGTAGAGCGCATCTTGGTTTTGGCGGTGGAACCTCCAGATCTTCCTCACTGCTTTGAAAGATGTGTATCTGTGCGTATCCGCTTGACGAGTCGTGACTAGATTAATCAGATAAAATTTGATAGTATGTAGTAGACTCACCAGTCTTTATTGCCAGTCCCAGCTACTTCGTTGTCCTTTCCGCTCTGACGACATAGATGTCCTCGATGTGCTATCGATTTTCCAAACAGGGTAGTTAGATCCGACCGGTGCGACGGTAAACGCAACAGCAGGACCCCAGGCACCTCGACAGACCTCAACATACTTCAACACATCGGTCAGAGAATAGGACCCGTTCTCTGAACCGTTCTATGCAAAATCAAGTTTTCTTGACGAGCTGAGAACGTGACGTGGACAGCTGTGCAAGAATAGAGAGACCGGCCCGCCATGAATATCGCGTAGGTTCCGTCGGGATGATTGGAAGGTCCGTACAAGTCAGAGAGAAGTAGGGCTTCCAGGAGCAGGCATGGAAGATGAAATCGAGGAAGGAGAAAGTGGGCAAGGGGATTTGGACGTTGATGACTGTCCTTTATAGAAACACAGTGTGCAGGTTGGTTGGGCTCCCAGCACCCTGACAGTCAAGTGGTCACGGTGACGGGTCACCTGGGCAGCTATCGCTCAGCTGCACAAGTCATGGGCACAAGCACGCACTTATATGCGTTTATAACTTAATCTAAGGTGCTCAGCAGGTAGCCAAACACGTTCGAATTCCCAGGAAAAATCCTACATCGGTCTAGTGTTTTGAAACGGATTTGAAGTCGGGGGCCAATCGTTTTTCGGATTATCGTAGTGACGCATCTTGCGAATTCGACGATTACGAGCGTAAGTATTGAATGACACGACTGCAGAGTATGTGAGTATTGGTTGTTCAGAGATAATTATACAGTATTCAAAACTCGAGCGTCGAGTGGGTTGAGTGGGCGACTGTGGGCGAGTGAGGATGAATTTTCGAGCGCTTAAAATTTACGCTGGGAAGCAACCCGAAAATGAACTCAGTTCTTGTCAATTGATATCAAATCAATCGCCAATCAATTGTAGTTTCCTGCAATTTTGCCTCACACCATACCATCATCCCAGATGGATTCAACGATACCAACGATGCCACAAGCTCAAAACATTTCCCCATATTTCCGCCTGGGCTGAGCGACCTCTTTGTCTTGAATCTTGTTCACTATGATTATGAAAAGTCTTTGAACAAAGGACAACGACGTGGCGTGGCCTCATCGGGCTCGTCTTGAAGGCAGTCTACAGCATCCCTTCCCGACCGACGGTATCTATTAGCCATGATATCTATAAGTAATATAAATTTTATTGAATGCAACAAGGTTGAATCGGCATATTTCCAGACTTACTAGCAGAGAGTTTCTGCTAGCAAATTTCATGCTCCAACAGAAAATACTGAGGCGCCTGGTTTGGAATTTGCGAAGAACGGTCTCGGTGATATATTACAGATGACTTTGGCGCTTAGGAAGTCGAGTAAGTATCTCTGTCCACCTGAAAAATGACTTCGCCTAGGCCCTACATTCATGAATTGCTACCTGCTCTGAGTTATTTGTGATCTCTTTGTCCTCACCGTCACATTCTCTGAACTATGCGCTGCGAGAATTCCGTCTACTTTGATCTTCAATGGAAAGCCATACGAGTTCTTTCTGCTTCCGTTTTCGAAGAGATCTGTTCGCCACTGTAGTGATACATGCCAAGGGCGTTGATATAAAATTCGATGATCTTGAAATACTATCCGCAAACCCCACGCTGCCAAAGCAAATATATCGGTGACGAAGTCGACTCCGGTTTAGCTGTGAAAATTTTACCGGACGCGGACGATAGAGAGCCCAAGGAATCAATTTGCGCCGTTTCGTGCATCTTGTGTTCCAGCGCTCAGAAAGCTTACAGAAAGCTACCCTTCATCGGCCTTCGAAATAATAAATAACCACTCCATGCCTTTCATGGAACCTCTATTTGCAGAGATCTGTCATTATTGTGTCCTCATCTTCATAAGCACGAATGTGATCAATTGTTCATCACAACAGAGTCCGCAAAGAAGACTACATCTTCACCGCCTTAGGCTGGCGCGACGGTGTGGTATATACAATGGCTGGTGTATTTTACTTTCTATCTTTTCAACGAACCTTTTATATTAATTAGTATCAACTCATTGTGTAGCTGAAACATTTAAAATCTTATCAGATTAAGGTCAGTCATCGCCTGCCTGATCAATGATGTCGATGGTTGCCTTCGGTGATGCTTTGTTTGGTGAGCGTCGCTCCTTTCTTCCTGCCACCATGAGCGAATCTTCAGAGCCAACGACAACTGCAACGGCGGCGGCGACGACAGCTGCTTCATCTTCGACGACGACGACAACGACGAAGAAAACGGGCGGTGTCCGACTGCCGTCGCTGAACCAGCTTGCAGCTAGGATCACCAGTAATCAAGCTGCCGCGAACGGCGGCACTGCCCCCCCGCTGCAGCCCACGACGACCTCGGCACCTCGCCCACGTCTCCCAGCCTTTGCATTGCGCACAGGATCGACGACCAGCGTGAATACAGTGACTTCCAATGCCGATTCCATGGCCGTCAACCCCTCCAGCACGCGATCTGCCTCGCCTGCCACCAGCAACGCCTCGCACCAGAGCGCTGCAACAACAGGCGGGGCCGCAGCGGGCGGCGACCCGCTGACGACAGAAGGCCTGGACAAGCTCAACCAGGAGAACACCCCTCTGGACGCCGCGGCGAAGGTCGCTGCCGCGGTCATCCCGGAGGCCCCCAAGAAGAAGGTGGGGTACAAGAACATCCCGAGTCTGGATGCGATCACCGCCCGCCTCGCGAAGCAGCGTGCGTCACAGCTCAGCATCGACGGGTCGGCGATGCCCCCTGAGCCAGAGATGATTGAGGATCCGAAGACCCCGGGCGTGCCGATGAAAGCGCCCGAGCACCCGCTGCAGTTCCCCTGGACAATCTACCACGACACCAAGGCCAAATTCCCATATACCCCCGCGACCGCCGCGACGGGCCACGGCTTCAACCAGCCTCCGCCCGGAGTGACCTCGGCCGCCGCCGCTGCTGCTGCTGCTGCCGCGGGTGAGCCACCCTTTTCCGCAACGCACCCGCCGGAGAGTACGGAGTACGAGGCAGGCCTGACGGTCATCGGCGAGTTCGACACTGTCGAGGAATTCTGCCGGTACTTCAACTGGCTCAAGCCTCCGTCGAAGCTCGAAAAGAATTCCAATTATCACATATTCAAGTCGGGAATTAAGCCGATGTGGGAGGATCCAGCGAACGCGGAAGGCGGGAAGTGGGTGCTCACGATGAAAAACAATCCTGCGCTACTCGACAGGTGCTGGGGCTGGCTGGCGATGGCACTTGTTGGCGAGGAGCTGGAGGAAAACGACGAGATCTGCGGCGCCGTGGTCAGTCTGAGGAGCAAGGTCGACCGTATCCAGGTGTGGACAAGGAGCAAGGAGGACGTGGAGAAGCTGAATGGAATGGGAAGCGCTTAATCAAGCTGCTGGATGTCAGCGAGCGGATAACATCGGACTGGAATTCCAGGTAACTCTTTTCGGTCTTTCCAAAGTGTTCTATCTAACGTAGCATGTTTAGTTTAACAGCGACGACAGGCCCCTCCGAACAAATTCCTCTCCATCCAATCCGCGCCCGCATCCTCCTTCCGCTCCTCCTTCCAAGGACCCCCGGCTGTGCCCGCGAGTGTTCCTGCGGTCTCCACCGGGCCAGTAGCCGCTTTCGGGGGCTTCGGCACGGGGATGGGCATCGGTGGACAGGTGTGGAAGGCTGCTGCGAAACGTACATGAGAAGCACCACCATTTTGAAACGCCTGCAAACGGAGTGCTGAGTCGGGGAGCTGGACTGCCTGTGGGATTGGGTGTGGGTTGTATAGGTATGGATACTCGAGGAGACGTGGCAGGGAATGTAAATCCTTTTTGATGTGAAGTGTATGAGTTAATGTATTTTCTTAGTACGGAAGCAGATCCAAAATGCCAGTTTTGTGCAAATTGTGCCATGATGGGATGGTATCTTTGAGTTGATCGCAAACGATAGTCCTCTTAGAGGACACGCTTAAGGATGTCTAATCTAAAAATTCTGACATCCATCGCAGCCTTGTTTCGCAGCATACACTTGACCTTATCTATATGCGTCGTCCCATCCCAAATTCAGAATGACAGTGTCCCAGAATTCGGCCTGGGCTTCTGGGCTTCTGAGGCCTGTCCAAATCTCTGCCTAGACTCTTGTCATGCAACGCACCCCATCACCAGCCGTGCAGATGAATGTTCTCCTTTTAAGTCGACCTCCAATAAAATGGCCTCTGAGGGCGTACTGAGAGCGGGGCGTCACTATGGGCCTACGCCCTCCTTACTACTCACTCAAGGCGTCTCGACGGCAATACGTAAGGTCTCGCTGTGGATTTCGCTCATGTCAATCGCTCTCTCCTAACTTCGTGCATGCCTTTACAATATTCATAACAGAAACGACTATAGTCCAAAGGTTATCTGTTCAATTGATACTAGCGGAAAGCAAGTCAGACATGCGCAATTATACGAGCTAAAGGGAAAGCAAAGCGCTCTGACCTTTCTATTGGTAGCAAAACATCCCGTTGTGCCACCTTATACGCTGCATATGGAGAAAACTAACCTCAACAACAAACTCGAGCTACCCGTGCAGAGGACGACAACAACGGAAGCAGTCGCGCAGCGCAATCCTCGAGCACGTCCAAAATGGCCCTCTCCCAGTGTTTTGTGTGTCTTGGTCGTGGAAAAAGCTGAGGGATATCTGGACCTTTTCCAGGTCTCGGTAGAGTTGCGCATTTGTGCACGCGTTGTCGAGCAGTGCCCATGCCGGCTGCGAGGCAGCTTGGAGAAAGGCTTCTTCTTGATCCCGAAAGAGGTCGATTGTAAGAAGGATGATCGGATCTTCAAAGGGGTATTTCGGGGACTTAGAAATTGGGTTATTTCTGCGAGTAAGCCTGTCGATTAGCTTCATGGAGCTCTATGCTGTGCAAGAAGGGAATTGGCGAATTGACACGGGGTGGCCATTCGACAAGTATAGAAGATGTGCTGGGAGATGATTAAAAGACCGTATTTTACATGGGGTGGTTCCACCCACTGAATAAAAAATGCAGAGATAGACGATTAATGATTTCGACGTTCTAATGATCAGAATCCACGCCTGCAACCACGGCGACTTGCTCTCCGAAAAGGGACTAGCATAATGTATAAACTGCGCAGGCGCTAAGTTGCGTCGATACAGCTTCTTGTACAGATTCTGGAAAGTCGAAGTCGCCAGATAATGAGAGATGTTCAAGGCGTGGGATGGTGATCAATTTTGGATATGGTTGGATGTACATCATTATCATGGGTGCGGAAGGTGTCAACACGAATAGTCGTCACTATGTGGACCGAGTTAAGTTCTATCTCTGTGACCGTCCCACTGGTGAACGAAGCCGATAGGGACATCGCGCAGCTTTTTGAGATGAGACGCCGAAGATTAACACACAGAGATCGTAAACCCTCAGAGCGGATACCAGCTCTCCGGTGAGCAATGTCCAATAGACGTCCTGAACGGCAGAGATGGTCAAACTTCGGAGCGAAGGTAAAAGGCGCAGAATGTGAGGCAAGTTTTCTTCGCCAAGGAGCGTCCTTCCAGGTCTCTTCCACCCGGTGTATCCAGACGGTGTCTTGTCTGCAATGACGAGGTGGTATATCTGAAATCGCAGCATCGGGCCTGTGGAGAGGATTTCTCTCAGCTTCTTGAGCGACTGTGATTCTCTTTCGCCGTGTTTAGTTATGAGCGTCATGTTCTCGAACAGATATCTTCGGGAAGGGAGATAAAATGCCCGACATACGAGCCCACAGGAAGCAAGATCGTGCCGTCGTTGACGTACGTTGTATATTCCATCGCAGTTTGAAGCGACAATTGCGATGATGAGGTCGACAAGTTCGCAGGGAAGGACATCTTGAGATGATAGTTGAATCACGACCATTCTTTATCTGTGCTGTGTGCGGAAAGCTCGAAAGATAAGTCAGTCGATGTCGTCCTGGGTGAAGTTGCAAATAAGCTTACTTGGCCTGTAATAAATGTCGACCGTTTTGTCGGAAACATTTGATAAAATTTGGCTTTGTTTTTGTTGGCGATGATTAATTAGCCATGTGACTGAACGTTTATGAAGCTTGCATGAAGCATCACAATGATCACAATGAGGAGAGACGGTGGTCAGGATAGGTTCTGGGACAGAAAGTTGTCAGAGGCGGCATGGTGGTTGTAAAGTAAAAGCCACCTTGACCACGGGCCCGCAAACTTTGACGACTCCGAAAGATGCACCGCTCGGCAACTCGGCATTACGGAAGAGCGCCATCAAAACGCCATGGGCGCCTACCTTGGCCCGATACACGTTCGAGACATCAGTAGATGCGGCTTCGAATTGAGCCTGGGTTTGAACGCAAGTTACTTTCGAAAAAGCAACGCCAATGGCTGCGCGTCGCGAGGCGTCGCGCGACGCGCGTCACAAGTGGAGCGTGCTGAAACGTCACGTGGATATAGATCTAAGGTTGCAGAATCTTCAATCTACTCTTGATTCACTCTTTCTATTTTCTGAAGCTTGAAGCTAATTTCTGACTCTTGACCTGTCTGAGTCTCCCAGACGCCAGGACCCACGTAAATGATCAAGTACCACCAGCATGGCTCAACTCTACGTCCCAGATTCTATCCACGTTCTCTCCGCCATCTCTTCCAACGTCGCGCGAGTCTGCGAGGACGTTTTGCCTGATAACACGAGTGAGTACGCAGACGAGGAGATAGCGCTTCTTCTAGACGCCTTGACTTTCTTTCTCCCCACAATCCCCAACGACGGCAGGGTTTACGCCATGACATTGGCGGTAACCGGGACAGAAATTGTCGCCACCATCGCAGCGAACGAGGCTGCTCACTTCGACCCCGCCCCAGAGCGCCCTAATGCCTACCCAGAAAGCCGACACTCCCCTGAGATGATTCTTGAAACTATATGGGGCTTCATGACCAAACTTGCGGTCAGCACCAACGCAATCGATCAATCTGTTCAAATGATAGAATATCTTCATCGCGTCCACGCTCTCAAGATTCGTTACCGTTTCGAGAAGCGGTCCAAGAAATTCGAACAATTTTGGATCGCCCTGTCAGAGGACAAGGCCTTCGGTAATGTAGTAACTTCTTACTCCAGCATAGGCTACCGCTACGCCAAAACGAGCAACGTCCTCAAATCCTACCTCGAAATGGCCAAGGCCATCTTCGACTGTCACCAGGCGTTCATTTCCACAAACGACATGCTTGAAATCTTCAAGGGAATATCTCTTCCTCAACCTTGTAGCCAGCTGGAGGAGTCGCTATCTGAATACGACATGGGCTATATAATTAGGATCCGCCAGAAGGCCAATCTTCATGGTGAACTCTTCTGTTTCGGTGCTATCCCTAACGCTGACTTGTGACAGACTTCAATCTCCTCCGTTATATACGCAAACTCTGCGCCCCCTGGTTGCACATAAAAACGATCAAACAAACCGCGCTGCATACACATTTGAGACGCTTTCCACACTCCCTCTCCGGATCTATAAAGCCGCCAACATGCGTTGTCCTCTGAATCAGGTTCCAGCGACCCTGTCTCGCCAGAGCTCGTAGCCGAATTCTTCGAACCGCCTACATAAGTCGCCCGGAAGACGAAGCCGATTATCTCCAAGACGCCATCGACGACCGCGCCAAACGCGCGTGGACGGGGACGCTCCCGATGGCCGCACCGCACTGCGAGTGCCTGCTCGTCCGCCACCACGAGCGCCTCGACCCCGCCGTCCCGCCTCCTTCCCCTACATCGGCGTCTCGAAGCCGTCGTGCTTCCAGTGCGGAATATACCTGGACGCGTACAACGCCACCCCGTACGGTCACACGAGAAATTCGCCGTCGGGAGGCGGAGCAACGACGTCGTTCCGTGCTTGCTCGCCGCGATTTCCGATGAGTTTGATTCGTGGATGGCTGACCATATGGTGGGGGCGATTCGGCGGGTTGTTACTGAGATATTGGACGAGGATTTCAGAAGCTGGAGCTGGAGTCGCGCAATTTCTTGAGCAGCTATCACGATAGCTCTGAGTACCAGAAGTTGAAGGCCATAGCGATGGGCTTCGGGCCGGCGCGTGCCAAGATAGTGTAATGGAATGCGTTTTCTTGGTACTTACTGATTGCTCTCTGAATGGTATGGACTGTGGACAGTTTACATGTGGAGGTTCATAGCATTATGTACAGATCCTATTGACGAACCGAACTGGTGTGAATTACTATCTAATAGACACATTTTTCTCGCGAAGACACGGAATCGCGCACGTAAAAGTACACGCTGGACACACGCGAACAAACATAAAGAGTAGAGAGGAAATGAATCAGGTTTATTTTTATAATGACCATGGATGGTATCTAAATCAGAGTGGCCAATAGTGTAGGGAATAGCATATTTACAGCCTCATAATCAATTGCTTGATGCCAGACATCCATAATCCAATATCATCCGTTTGAGATCCGCGCGTAAGAAGTTCCACATGAATCGCCAGTGCAGCAGGACGATCATGAGCATCCATCGCTGCGAGGCATAGTCAGGACACCAGAACGCAATGAAGTGAAGAAAACGTACCCCGCGTCAACACGGTCAATTGATCCACGACGGACCGCGATATCGTCTCACAGTTCAACCCGTCGAACAATGGATTAATCCGGCGCTCGAGATCGTCCAAAATTCGTTTTTGGTTGCCTATGAAAAAATACAGATGAGCCCAGGCGGTTAATCGCGAAAGCAGAAGGGGACATACAGGCGTGATCTGCCTCATCCTGTTCAATGTCCGAAATGCTGTTGTACGCAGGCTGCGCGTAATCGGGAATATGACTTCGATCACCAGGGGCTACGAACAAAAATCATCAAGACCATGACCAAAAACGAAAACATGATCAGAACGCACGATATTTGGGGGCCGGTGGCTGCGTCCTGGAGGGGCTTTCGGCGGCGCTTGGGATGCAGGACGCGGGGGGCCGCCGGCCCTCCTGGCGGGGAGGCCCGCCAGCCGCTTGTGGTGGATGTTGACCTTGCGATGGACCAGGCCGCTGCTGCGGCTGCTGCATGCCCTGCGGGGGCGCATACGGACCGGGCGGCGGCGGCCCCGCCTGCTGCGCGACGCCCCCCGCTGGAGGACCGTACGGGCCCGCTGGCGACGCCGCGCGATACGCGCTCGGCGCTTGCTGCTGCTGCAGGTGCCCCTGCTGCTGCCCTGGCGGCGGCGGGCGGTTGAACTGGCCGCGGGGGGCGGCGTCTGCCCCGGCGCGGGGCCGCGCTGCTGGGGCGGCGCGTACTGGCTCGGCGTGGGGAGCCGCTGCGGGGGCAGCTGGCCGGGCCCTGCGGCGGCGACATCAGCGCGAGGGCGGCGCGTGCGCATGCTGCGGCCCCCCGTCGTCGACGGCGGCCTTTGCGGGTAGGCGCCGCCGGCAGGGGGCCAGCCGGGAGACGCTGCCCGGGCGGCGGGGGCGCACGGCGCCGCCGCGGTTCACGCTGCCGGGGCGCGGGGGCGGGGGCAGCGCCGCGGAGCCTGGCCCACGAACGGCGAGCCCTGCGGCGACGAGAAGCCCGGCGACGGCGCCGCGTGCGGGAAGGGCGACGTGATCACCGCGGGCTTGTGGAGGTTCAGCGCGGGCGGGGCGCGGCTGGCCGGCAGCGCAGCGGGCGGGTCGTTCCAGCCGCCGTTGTCGCGCTTGGGCGGCGGCGGCGGGCCCGCGTTCGAGGGTGTGCCGTTGGCAGCTCGGGCTGGGGGCGGTGGGATGGACGCGGGCGCGGGGGGCGCGGGGGCGCGGAGATGCGGGGCTGCGTCAATGAATTGGACTGCCCATACGGCGGCATATAGCCTTGGCCAGTCGACGCTTGACCATAGACAGGCTGAGTCTGTGCTGCGGTCGGCGCGTATGGATTGCTTGGGGCCTCATAGGACGGGTACGTAGCTGGTGGCTGATGCGAAATCGGCTGGGCAGGTGCATTCCAGGTCGTGGGTGCACCATACGCCGCCCTCGTAGCTGGCGCCGGAACGCTTCTCGCAGGAACAGCCGCAGGCGCCGCCGCAGTCGACGTGCTCGCAACAGGCCCAGCCGTCGTCGCCTGGATCAACCTCTTCCTCTTCGAGTCCAGATCCGCGCCCGGCGCCAGCCCTTTGTACGCAGCAGGCGTCAACTTCAGGAACCTGACCGCCTCCTTCACAAGCCCCTGCGTCGACAGGATCTCCGCATACTCAAAGTAGCGGTCATACAACGGCGCGAGCTTGAACGCCTGCGGCGCCGCACCATTCGCATCCTGCTCCAGCGCCTCGTCCTTGTACTTTGTCGCCGCCCGGAACACGGTCACCTTCTCCACAAACGTCTGCAGCGCCAGCGCATGCGCAGAATAGTACGTCCCGTCCTGGGCCCGCGCGTCCGCCACCCTTGCGGCCTCCTCCTCCGCGAGCTCCGCCGCCCAGATGCCCACCAGCCGCTCGAGGCGCGCGGACGCCAGGTACGTCAGCGTCGCGTTCTTCCGGAACGCATACGCCTCCCTCCCGTGTCCGCATCGTCGTCCTCCGCGTCCTGCGCGAGCGCCGCCTGCTCCTCCAGGCGCCCGCCGAGCTGCTCCGCGAGCGCCTGAAACTCGTCCTGGTTCGCGAAGGTGCAGAGCACGACGAAGATCTCGCGCCACTCCCGCAGGTCCGCGTTCTGCACGATGTCCGCGAGGTCGTGCGACACGATCGACTGCAAAGACGGAGGTACGGCAGCGTCGTCGTGCGCCGCGCGAAGTACGCGCGCTGCGTGCGCTGCAGCAGCTCGGGCCCGCCGCGCACCGCCAGCAGGATCGCGTCCGCGAAGCGGTCCGCGGAGAGGCACAGCGAGACCGCGGACTCGAAGTCGCCGAGCACGAGCGCCTTCGTGACGAGGCGGTCGATGTCGGACTCGTCGAGGGGTAGATGCGGAACCCGCTGCTCTTCGCGACCTCCGAGCTCACGGACGAGGGCCCGAGCCGATGGTCGCCGCGACGGATGAGTCGAAGCCGTAGTTGACGTGCGGGACGAGCACGGCGTGCGACTCGCCGTCCTCCTGCGCGACGCCGACGGTGTTGAAGAAGTCGTGGTGCGGCGTGCCCGGGATGTCGTCGCCGAAGAGGCTGGGCGCGGTGGTCGCCGACTCCTCTCCTCGTGCACGTGGCGCTCGCGGTATCAGAGGTGATGCCGGTGCTGACTTCCGAGGGCGTTTGTTCTTCTGGGGCGACGACGGGGGTGAGATCGTCGCCGGCCTCGTCGCCGGCCTCGCTTTGGTCGGAAGGGAGTTCCTGGCTTTCCGGTTCAGCGAAAGACACGACGGATTCGTGTGGCTTGCCATAGAGCGTAGTGTCGTCCTCCTGGATCGCTTTGGCGTCAGCGGCTGCTTTGAGGTTCTCAACAGCCTCTGCGACGCGGGCTGCGATTTCCGTCTTCGAGAATCCGAGCAACGTGACAAGCTCGTCCCTCGAGTCCGCCTTGAACAGACTCAACAAAGCCTTCCATCCCTCCCAGCAGTCGGCGACGCATCCGCCGTGGTTTCCGTCTTCTCCTCTGCGAAGGCTGCAGCGATCCACCTCGATGGCCGCCTCCACTTACTGGCACGTTCCACGAGATCGGTTTCGGTGACGACTTTGCGCAAGTGGACAACGCTGCTCTGGGCCTTGCCTGGCGGAGGCAGATTCTCGATGAGACGAGCTTGCCGCCGAATCCAAAGGAAGCAGACACCGGGCGGCGAGCCACTTGGCGGCTGCTTGAGGGAGAGGGTGCCCTGCGGCGACGAGCGTGAAAATCCGGGGGCGTCAAAGATATCGGCGCCGTCGACACGTGGAGCGGCTGCGCTTTTACCGGCGGCGGCGGTTGCTTCGTTTGTGGATTGGATGGAATGGATGCCGATGGTTCCGTCGAAGAAGGCGGTGGCGAGCATGTCGGGTTGCGAGGGCACCAGTCGACCTGGAACGCCCAGTTGTCTGCTGATGGGAGTTCTCCGATGACTTCTGAAGTTTGGGGTTCCAGCAAAGAGCGCGGTTGTCTTTACCGCACGAGAGGAGGAGGTCGCATCTTGTTTGCACCAGGAAAGCGACAAAACACCTTTTCGTGTCCGTAAGAATCTTTTCAGGCGCACGCGCATTGCGTAGATCCCAGACCATGATGACTGGCGAGGAGTCGTCTTCAGACGCAGTTACCAATCTCGTCGCCTAACCGATATCAGTAGAGGAGTGGAGGATGATAAAGATCGCACATTATCAGGATGCCATGCAATATCGCTCATACCCCTGCGTCCGCCAACAGCCATTCCAGCCCCACTTCCAGAGAGTCCAGCCAACGTGCCAGCACCACCGCCATACGCGAGAGCTACGACCTCGCGTTTCCTCGAAGATCCCAAACAACAGTGTATCCCGTGCTGCTTGCACCGGCAAGGACGTATTGGACTGCTGATTCCATGCAACGGATGTGATTTCGTCCAACTTCGAGCTCCTTTGGCCAGGCGTAGGCGAGTAGGGTTTGCTCGGGTCTTTCAGGTCCCAAATGTACACCTGTGGACTATGAGCATGTGTATGATGTAAAAAGACATATACGCACCTCGCCGCCCACGGCGCCCGATGCGAGAAGACTTGTCTGGAGGGGATTGAAGTCCAGCCCACGAACGGGTCCGGTATGGGTGGTATTACGCAAGATGAGCGAATCCGAAGCGCTGATGGATGTCAGATAGATCGAGGGGTGGCAGCGAGCAACTCACGGAGCGCCGGCGAGAATTTTGGCTGGATCCCAGAGCGCCAGCTCGCCGTTCTCGAGACCTGCGGCAATAACGCCGTGAGGTCGGCTGGCGTCGACATGGCCCCATGCCAGTCGGTTGAACCTGTATCCGCGTCAGCGCCTGGGCGAGTACGAATCGAGACAAACGGACCTCGCGGTGTCTGTGACATATCCTTTAGGCCCATGTTGCCCCTCTACGCCGAGATCAAACTCGCTGTTGTCGAGGAAGTCGGGCGCCCAGATTTCGAGCTGGCTCTCGTTGCTGAAGGACTCGTCGAGCGCGCCGGCGACGGTTCCGGTGGCCAGCAGCGGAAGCGCGGCCGACGGCGACCAGGCGAATGTAGATGTCCTGTGGATTTCCTTTAGTTTCATGGTATATGGGCGTCGATGTCGGAGGCGTTCTCTGACACGTCGTGGACCTTATTGAGGACCGCCCCTAAACTCTGTTCCATCACGTGCGTGTGCTATTGCTGCTGCCTGTCGTCCCGCCGCCCGACGACGACGTACGCTTCATTCCAAGTCAAATCTTGCTGACACCTAAGCCCACATTCTACCGGTATAAATGCCCAGAAAATATCAAATGTATTGACTGCAGCCAGCCTCGATATTTTCGCAACCGCCGGGGGCAATCAGGCCACGGGTATTGACATCACCTGAAATCAGGTGCTTTGGCTCTTACGCTCATCTACCACTCGTTCCACACTGAGTGCCTTTTCACCGCTTCCAACCGTCCCACAAGACTGAAGGCAAGCCGCACTCATGGCGACCTTCTCCTGGTCGGACACCGTCCACATCGCCTTTGGCTCCTGTCTGCCGTGCCTCAAGCCCAGCGCGGGAAGCGGCAGCCAGCAGGGCACGCAGCACGGCGAGCACGACAACGCAGCCCCCAACGCCGCCATCAACCGGATACCGCGCGCCAGGGCGGACGAGCTTCAAGGCCTCCTCGCGGACCCCGACACAGATGTCGACGCAGAGACGCTCTCCCTCCACTCCAACCCGGGCGGACGCACGAAGCGGAAACGCAGGACAAAGGCGAAAGGCAACGCCGGCGCACGGAAAATCACCCTCTTCGGCTACGACCTGTTCGGCCGCCCCACACCTCCGCCCATCCAGCTGCCCGCGGACGACGGCGACGATGCGCTGTACGGACGACCCGGCGGCGCAGCGGCAGCGGTGGCAGCGCCGATCTCACGCCACCCACGCCGAACACGATCGTGACAGCGCATTCGACAGCGAGCACCTTCGATCTCGACGCGGCCCCGCTCGACGCGGACGCCATCGCCGCGCTCTCCTCCCCGGAGGCCGTCGCCGCCGCCGCCGCGCACGCCGCGGACGTCGAAGCCCAGCGTCTCCGCGAGAAGGAGGAGCGGCGCCAGCGGCGGCGAGAGCGCAAGGAACTGCGCCGCCTCGCAGAGGCACATGCGCGCGGCGAGGCCGTCGGAGAGGGCGAGGCGTTCGAGGGCTTCCAGGGCAGCGGCGGCGCGGGCGCGAAGCCAGGCTATCCACGCATCCCCAACGCCATGTTCCCCCGCGGCCCAACGTCAGACTCCGGCTCTAACGCGTCTGGCTCCGCCTTCTCTGGCTCTGGCAGCGGCGCCGGCGGGGGCAGTGGGTACGGCCCCTTCGTCGCCGCCCCCCCTCCCGGCCCATACATCCCAAACAACGACGACGACGAGGAAGCCGACCTCGACGGCGGGATGTACGCGCGCCGCACGCCCCGGCCAGCCGCAGGCGACAGGTCCGCCTCCGACTCGCGCAGCAGGACGTCCGCGTCGCGCAGCGACCGCGCCAGCGCGGCGCACCACGCGCCCCCGGACCCGCGCGCCGTCCTCGCGCATCTGCACTCCCAATCATCCTCCTCGCGCGTCGCCTCGCCGCTGCACACCCAGGCCCGCCGCACATCCTGGACCCATCTGGAGCGAATTCTAATTCCGCACCACATAAAAAGTCAAAATCCAAAAAATCAGGCTCCTCGCGCACCTCGTCCGCGACCACCGGCTCGCAGTCGCCCTCCCTCCCCTCGCCGCGCTCGTCGGCCTTCTCCTCCGCCGCGCAGGAAATCGTGAGCCCAAGCACGGTCGAGCAGGGCTAGGCTTCTTCGACCTCGAGGACGAGGCGCCGGTGCGGCGCCCCCGCGGCGCCTCCCTCGCACAAAAGCCGCCGTCGTCGGCGGCGGCGGAGGACACGTTCCCTGCGACGCGCATCGGGGGCGGCGCGGGCTTCCCGAGCACAGGGTTCGGCGGCGGAGGGGCGAAGGCGCGGGATCTCGGGGCGTTCCTGGCGCGGAGGGGGAACGAGGACGAGGAGGGGGATCAGTTGTGAGGTGTACAATGACATACCATGGTTTCTGTTTGTGGATTTGTGGCCGGCTGGATTGGATTGGATTTTTTTGTTTATGCGTATACCTTGGTTTCGCGACGTGTAATTTCAGCGCTAATCTTCATTTCTGTTTCTCGTTCCTTTGATGTTCATACCTTTTAGTGATGACAGTCTCTCACGATTCATGCAGTAGTATACCTTGTGATATAGATTGCTGTGTGGTACCAAGTACAATTTCAGGACTCAATATATGGTGTCTATACAATTGGACTGCATTCTCTCGTACAAAAATGGATGAACTAAGATTCCTGACGGAACAAAGATCGAAAGAATTCCGTCTGTTACTAAGTACAATTTACATATACATCGCCCGCTTGTAGACTCCGTGTGAGACTCAAAGTGGGGGCGTATCCGCCAACAACCCTGCCATGTGAGGAGCAGGATACCTGTCTCCTTTCAGCGCGCATTCACCGTGTTCGCCAACTCCCGAATCTGCGCAACCTCCTCTGGGCTCAGCTGGACCTTCAACGCGTCGATATTCTCCTCCAAGTACTATTCCAACAAACGGATGGATCAGAACCCGCTCATTATTATTGAAAGGATGGGCGTACCTTGATTTTCTTCGTCCCTGGAATCGGGATGATATCGTCGCCTTGCGCCAGGAGCCACGCAAGCGTCACTTGGCCAGCGGTGGCGTTGTGCTTCTTCCCGAGCTCCTGTAATCCGTCGACGAGCTTGAGAATGTTGGGAAGTTCTCTCTGCTGAATCTAAGTAATCGCACGTCGATCAATATCGTACTGGCAGATGCTTCGTGGATTCTCACTTGGTATGGTCTTCCTCCAGTCATCGTCGGGGATGTCATCAAATGATTTCTGCGATAATGTGAAGTCGATGAGATTGGTTTGATATAATACTTGTGCTATTTACTCACATAAGCGCCGGTCAGCATGCCGCGGCCAAGGGGGAGTAGGCAATGACCGCTACTCCAAGTTCACGACAAGCTTTCAACAGTCCAACCTTGTCATCCTCTATGTCCAGGAAGAAGGGCGAGTATTCAATTTGCAGGGCGGCAATGGGATGTACAGCGTGCGCGCGGCGAAGTGTGGCTTCGCTGCACTCGGAAATGCCAATATAGCGGACCTTTCCTTCCCTATCATGAAGAGAGACAGTGCGCGTTAGTATCAAGTTACGACTGGATTATTCAACCATGACATACTTCACGAGTTCTACTAGGCGCCCATAGTTTTCTGTCGTAAGGACGGTCAAGTATTTCCAAAAATGTTCACGAGGTTGACCGACCTCAATGGGAACAGATCGGTCGACACGCTATACAGATAAGATTATGTTCAATAAACATTGACCCTGATCCAATCGAGCAACGGAGCTTACATGTATATAGTACAAATCGATGGTGTCGATCCCCAATCTCTTCAAGGATTTCTCGGAGGCCGATCTAACGTATTCCGGCGTACCTATGGGGCCCGTCGCGGTGCCTCCAAATTTAGTCGCCAAGAATATCTGATCTCTCTTGCCTGTGCGTTTGAACCTACAGAGTAAGACGATAGTACCAAGGGTAAGTATGTGAGGCCCTCTGAATCGTCGAGGATCAATTAGACGCACCACTTCCCGACGAGATCTTCGCTATCGCCATATATATCGGATGTGTCCCAGTTGGTGCACCCTTTCGCAACGGCCGCATCGAGCACCTAACGTTCGGCGTAAATCGTCAATAAATCGTTCGGTATGTTCACCACGACATCAATCCTGTGGAAATCTCACCTTGAACCTATCCTCATCGTTTTCAATCGGTCCGTAGAAAGCAGAGAGCCCCATCAACCCGAAGCCAATCGCCGAAACATCATCAGTTCCGATCTTTCTGGTGGGCAGCGTAGTAGACATGGCGTGGTAGTTTGAACGTGGCGGTTGTTATTGTCTTCTAGATGTCTCTTGAATTTATATCTTGCGAGAGATTGCTGATAAAGCTACTTCGCAGACTGGGTGAACTAAATGCCACCGCCCCGGGGGCCGGTGTCAATGAAAGTCTTAGAAAGACCTGCCGGGCGATGACCTCATTAGTAGTAGTGCGGCACGGCCTGGCGCGTACGCGTGTGCGCGGCACCTGTGTGCTTTGCTGACTCCTCACGCTGCACGCACACCATGTTTTGAGGACATCCCATCCCGCGATCGATGCGGAGGAATTGAGAACGTCTTTGGTTCAGGATATTTCAAGGATATTTCCTCCGAGTACTTAGGATCCTCAAGATTGCTATCAATAGTCGGAGCAACTAAGCCGGTAATGGCTCGAAGGTAGATGAATTACCTAAGGGAGAACAGGTCGCACTCGAAGGTATCCAATATCCAGGGAAACACATTTCCCAAGCCCAGATTGGAAGATGTGAATCTCGAACCGAGTGGCATAAGCACCAAGAAGCGCTCTGTTATCTAGTCAAGGGCCGTCTGGTACTGCTGCAGCTGTAATTATACGTGTTCCGCGATGAATAACGAACATCTGCGTTTAGGCTCCAATGAACCCAATCACCTGGCAGGACCTCCTTGAAGAAGTATCACAAAACATTCATGGGCGCTTATGTCAATCAAGCTTTGTACCATTTCCCAAAAATAGAATATGGATCATTCATTATCATGTCAATCAATTCATTATCATGTCAATACGCGTGCCATCTTCTACTCCTATCTAGCATCCAGAAGGTACTGTCGTGTCGTCATTGTGGCTCGCTGCGTTCACACCCAGTCCACGACTCGCAAACGCATTCCAGAGAATGCATTTATTCGCGCCCGCGTACCGGTTCACGTCAGCTTGAATCCATGCATCGCGAGCGGTCAAGACTAACGAAAAGTCAGTACCGAATTTAGCGCAAAGTAAATCAATACATACAAGTAGGGTTGCAAGGTTGCAGCGGCAGTGAGTCGAGGAACAGGTGTAAGAAGACGGTATTGCCCTCCGACCCTGTTGGGTCTGTGCGCGCGGTTGCAGACCATCCATGCGCGCCAACAAGGGCAGCGTAGACATTGTGGAGGACGTTTGCCCATACTTCACCGATGTCTAAGCGCCGTATATTAGTTGCAGAGCTCTAAATTTACGAAGAGCAAAGAGGGGCTTACCATGCACCTCGGTAAGAGTCTTCAGGCTCGAGTAGCGGAGGGGGTTGACAGTGCTGCAGAATATAAGTATTCTACGTCCAGTTTTTTAAATAAAATAAGACCTACGCGGATGTCGAATAAGGGTGCGAGCGGATACCCGCAGCGTCATTAGTCACATATTGACCGAGAACATAGTCTGGCACTGCAGAGAAGTCTTCTCGAGCCAGCTATACATGCGCATAGCAATGTCAGATTTTAACATTACGAAATATAAAATACTCACTTGGCCATGGTATCAGACCATCCCTCACCCATACCACCGGCTTCGGTGGTCTGCAAGCATCGCCCAGTACCACCGCCAGTCATGCGGTTCGTGATACCGTGCGTCATCTCGTGTGAGACGATGTCGTTCTCGAGGGCACCATCGCGCTCGGGCTGAAAATCAGCGTCAATGTCAATTCGCCAATATTCAATAGAAAATACCGAAGTAAGTCCCAAAGGAACATCCTCATCGCGCCGGAACTACCATCCGCAGGAGTGGAGAAGTCAGCGTTGTCTGTCCCGGCGCTGCTCTGCACAGAGATCGTAACGCGGTCATTGCCCGCGCCGCCCTTGCCGTTGTTGTTCGTCTGGAAGTTGAACGCCGCCTCGGTGAAGCCGTATCGGTATGTGATATCGTGGATGCTGTTGACGACGTAGAACGCGTTGGTGCGCGCAGCGTCGAGATTGACCTGCGTCGTCGGCGCAGCACCGGCGTTCTGCGTGAAGATGAAGTTCAAGGGTGCGGAGGACTGCGTAGTGACGCTGCTTTGTGTGCCTTTGAACGCGATGGCGTTGTTTCCTGCGGTGGTACTAACAAGGGGATCAGAAAAATAAATAGGCGCCAAAGCAAAATACTCACGTAGAGTTTGCGCCCCCTGTCGAGTGCCAGCCGAAAGGCGAAGAAATGGCGTCCGCTGGGTCAACCAGAGTTTGGAAACCGTCGGTTAAGGTCTCCTTCTGGATGGGGAGGACAAGGTACTATATGAAAATATAAGCCGTTATTCACCCCACAGCCAAGTTAGAACTTACCGAAGCCTTGGTCACAAAATCGACAATCGATACGACTTTGTTCTCGTGTGCATCGACGAATGCTTCGACCCAAATTCCAGCGTCCTCGTCACGAATTTGAACAACGTGAGTCAGAACGACGCTGTTGTCGGGCTTGGCGAAGAATTCGATGGTGGGGGCGAAGTTGTTGTACTTGCCGCCGATTGCATTCTCGGCGGTAGTGATGGCTTGCTGAACGGTGATGGTTGGCTTGCTGGAGGCGATGGATTCTGGAGTAAAACACATGAACATTAGCATCCGATCCTGTCCTGTACATGTGTTATACCAACTCACTAGGAGTGATGAATGAAGAGCCGAAGGCAACAACCTTCTCATCTTTGTTGAATGCAACATTCGCGACGGCGTTAGCGAACGGAATGCCATCCTTGAATTGGATAGATTAATTTCCCGATTCTCAGCAGATAATTTCAGAGATGTTCACATACATGGGCCTGTTTCAGGAAAGCATGGTGGGTGAGCTCTGCAGAAAATCCAGAGTGGAAAGTGACAGCGCTGGGGGCAACTGAAAGATGCGACTCGACGAAGGCCTTCGCGGAACCTGGAAGGGTAAACGCGGAGCGCTTGAACAGGGGGTGTACGATTCCAGTCTCGAAAGTCTGCGAAATAATATTGTCATTCGTAACATGGTCTTATTCCGAGGAAATTCAATCACTGACCTCAAAGGTGCTTGGGGGATTGAAGACTTCGATCTTGAGATCGTTGGCCAGACTGCGTGTTCTATGGGTGGTGTGCTTGACGCTCGACTCGAAGGGGACCGCTCCAGTGCTCGATGCATATACGATCGCCAAGAACACAGAGGTGAAGAACTTGTTGAAGGAAACCATGGCGAGTCGATTCAAGAAAGCTGCTCGAGGGGCTGAAGGTACACTGCCTGAGTATTGACTCGGAGAAATGCACCCCCTTTATACGATATCTGTGAGGTGGTAAGCATGGCCATTTGCTATTGAGGTTAAGTTGAATGTGCCACATTGATAGAAAGAAGCAGCCCAAATCTCCACGAAGACGATCAGACAGTATGGTCCGTCCATGTGGGGTGTGTGTGCACCGGGAAGCTGATAGCCTTCCGGTATAGCTAATCAGACTGCTCGTTGGTGCGCTCTTATCATAAGACGTTGTGGCATATGGAAGGCCGTTTTTGCAGAAACAGAGTCGCGGAAGTCACATATCAACATCTTCATAGCATTTGGCCTTGTGTTATGATCTGATGATGCCATTGTAACATCGATTTGTAAATCAGCTGTGATGTATAAAAGAGAGGACAGAGCTGTTGTTTCAACAAATAACTAAAGAAATATCGAAGACTTAAATAAATAAATAAAAGACCTTCAAAAATGAATCGGAATATTCTCGAGATCCCGATGTATTTCCTGAGTCGTTTAGAGTAGAATTCGAATAAAAACGAAGCAACAGATAGTGAAGCGCTAGAATTTAATTATAGAATGACTTGGCGATCTTGGCGCTAAATTCGCAAGCGTGGCACAGAAGCCTCTTGGGAAATAGATTCCTCAAAAACAAATGATACAGGTATATCGATAGTCGCCATGTCATACATTTCGCAGAAATATCTACATAGCACCCAGATGGCACAGTCAAGCTATGTGGTACGCTGCATGCGTTCCCAGTCCACGAGTGGCGAGTCTTGGCGAATGCTTCCAGCCTGAGAGCGAATGGCACTTGGACACCATCATACCAGTTAACGCTGATTAACGTCGGGTTGAATCCATACATCTCCTGCAGTAAGGACGTAATGTTTAAATCACTACTTTTGGGATCCCGATTTAAGCTATGACGAAACAATCTGACTCGCGTGTAGTGTTGCACGCTCAAAACGAGTGGCATCATGAACAGATGCAAAAAAAATGACACACCTTCGGTTCATCTTGGATTTGTACACGCAGTTGTGCCCAGTAATGTGCGGCAACGAACGGAATATATGTCATGGTGCAGGATCTTAGCTCAAATAAATCGTACCAATATCGGAACGTCGATGATCGTTGCACTTTAAGGATCGCATCTCATCACCCAGCTTTTTCATGTCCATTTTCCGTTCTCCTGGCTCATCTATGCTTTCTTTGATTCCCTTATCATTCTCTCTACCATGCTACCTGGCTGATTAACCCTTTGTTGCACTCCATATCACTTATCCTGCATTCCTGGTATCCTTTCTTAATCATTCTGCTTATTGATGATCTTCTCTAAGTGCTTATTAGTTACATTCTTCACATTCTCTATTAGCGTTCCTCTCTTTGCCTACTCTCTGATGTACGACTCTGATATATCACCCTACGAATAGTCATAGCCCTATTTTTACTTGGCTTTCCCTTAACCTCTTCTAATTCTATAGTACTTATCTTATCTCCCCGTGTGAGGCTTCGTAACATCGGCGACGATCTTGGCTCTTAAGTTTGCCAATCGTCACAGATCCGTCACATATACATAGTTGCGCGACTGGCAGATGCGGCTAGGATTCTCATTATGGGCTTCATAGGGCCCTTTAATGCTCGAATACCACAAGGATTCGTGGTTCTATAACAGATAACGATTAGGGGTAGAGAATTATATGGAGGACCTTGATACTACCGAAGGATTCGACGAACAATGTCAAAAGGATGTGTACGGATATCACAGTAGCATCGTAGATGTATTGTCCGAGAACAGAGTTAGAAATAGAACCGAGGTTGACTCAGAAACCAGATTAGTGTAAGGCGTCACTGCCTAATATCGTCCGCCCTGTCGCAAGACATGCGAAGAATTGATGAAAGCTGGCGACGCACCGGAGGACAAGTTACAACGCGCATGCGACTCACAAGCGCCAAGGAACCAAGCCATATAGTGATGGAAAAATGAAACTGTAGATGATCATTTTGACGACGCTTCTTCTCCTGTCTTCGACTCGCATGACGCGCACACAGGATGATAGCTATGCGATGAAGAATGCGAGGGTATACTGAGATAAGCCCATGTGCAATAGATGGAGGATGTTTGCCAGCCTTGCGCCGAGTCAAAAAGAAGTACATCGTTCAGCGCATGCAACGGTCGAATGCTAAGTAGGTCCTGTTTTTTTCCGTGGTTGATATCCATGTGGTAGGAAAAATAAGGCAAAGTCGTTTCTTGAATCATACCTGCAATGCTATTCAGAATCTGCGTCGTGTGACACTCTTTTCAAATTCGTCATTTGAATTTTCACGATTCTTACGATTGACAGGTAGGCTCAGCCTGAGCCTACCGCATGATTCTTTGAGTTCAAGACTTTACTCGCACGCCCAAGCAAATCTTACCAACTCCAGCCGGCAGACATGAGGACTTGAAGATTGATTTTCAACAACAGCCGAGCTAGTATACAACTTGAATGAGCTCTCAGATCTCAGGCCTCAGGTTCGGTAGAAATGAATATGTCACACCTATGATATGTGCATGCGCACCGTAGAAAACATGCAGAGTATTCCGAGCCTGGAGAAAGTGAAGTGTGACTGCTTCCAGTTACACGACAAGGAGATGAAAGTTCGCAACACATAGACGCACACCAAAACATGCCATCGCGGAAGCTGCCAAGTCCTTCAAATTTATAATCCAGTACTTACTATAATACAACATGACGGGGAGTATGCAAGAAACGAAAGCAAAAAATCGCCATACAAGTCCACACGACGGCCCGTAGTTTACCGCT
Source organism: Pholiota molesta (assembly GCA_014925825.1). Lineage (NCBI taxonomy): Eukaryota > Fungi > Basidiomycota > Agaricomycetes > Agaricales > Strophariaceae > Pholiota > Pholiota molesta. Next base: position 36,577 of record JACGCK010000190.1, on the reverse strand, counting down.
TGAATAAGCTCCTCAGCTCATTCTCCACATCGTCCGGGTTCCGTTTAATATCTAGAAATAGACCAGTCATTAGCTTCCGGGGGAAATGAAGAGAAAGTACCGAGGAACGTACACTTTTGCGGATCTAACCGAGTACAGAAAGCACCGATGCGTCAATCAGCAACTTCATCACTCGATGCGACGAAGGCAAAGCAAAAACGACGTACTCTTACTGAACTCCTTGTCCTTCTGCTTCTGCGTGAACCGCTGGAACGACGGTATGACCAGCATCACGATCTCCTCCCCGATCTCCGCGCGCCCCTTGGGATCCTCGTCGAGGACCTGCGCGAATCGGTGCCGCTCGACGACCTCGTCGAGAGTTCGAAGAACTTGGTGAACTTCTCCTTCGCCGCGGCCTTGTTCGCCTTGTCCTTCGGGTCGTCCGTGATCGCTGCATCAGCGGCGAGAAGTTGAGGTCGAAGTACCCGCTTGGCCGTGCGGTACGCCGAGTTCAGCGCTCGGATGTTGGGGGACAGGAGGCGAGGATGGCGTCGCTTTCGGGCTGCACGAGGAGGTGCTGCCGGAGGTAGGAGATGTTGTTAGGAGGAAGACCGAGTTGAAGGAGGCCGCCGTTGGGTGCGAGAGAGGGTGGTCAGACTGTTGATGGCAGTCGTGACAATGTCGTCTGGATCATGTTAGAAGAAAGACGAGATGGATAGGGAGAAAACGTACGAATAAAGTGCTCGGTGATGGTGCTGTCATCATCGGCGCCATCCTTGTTGCCCTTGCCCACTTGTACACCTTCGCCCATCTTCCAGTTTCCGTCGCCGAGGGCATACAGTGCTGATTCCACTGCACTCTGGACTTGCGGGAGCTTTTCAATATAGGCAATCGTCTGCGAAATAGTCAATTTTAGAAAGCACGTCAGAGATGCTCCTCACCGATGTGGTAAAGTCCATCAATTTGACATTCGTGTCTAGGCCGCGTGTCATTGCGCCCATCTTGATATCTGCCAAAAACTCGGGGAAACTGCGCAAGCACAATCCTCGCAAACTCTGCAAACCATCCTTCGGTTCGTTCTTCTCCGACATATGCTCTAACCTCTCCGCGAGAGCAGATCATCCCAGTGCCGTTGCAAGGAAAGAAGACCTTCATACGCGGACAACGCCAAGAAGTTGTACTTGTGCAACGACTTTTTGATCAGCGTGAGGAGCTGGTTGAGGACTGAATTGAAAAGGTTCAGGATAGGCGCCATCAAGGTCCGAAAGCCGACGCGACCATCTGTGTGCTTGAGAGCGGGCTGAGCTCCAGCAGAAGCTTGTACTCTTCCTCGGCGGTGCCCAGCATTAATTCCACCCATTCTCGGAATTCGCGCCCCGTCTCTAACGAGTCAACGGTATCGGCCCTTGCAACGAGCCGTTTGCCCTGCCCTTCCAGACACTTTACGCTCCAGTTTCCGCGCATGTCCGCGTATCCTTTCTGCGCCTCTTTGAGTGTCGAAAAAATGGAGGCGGCGGCGGGGTGTGACGGATGGGTCGAAGGGACGGGTAATGTGCGCAAAAACTGAACAACGGGGGATAGTGTTGGAGAAGGGATGAGGGAAGGAGCTGATCATGAATCCGGAGCCGGGCGCGGGTGTGGTCCCTGAAGAGCCTTCTGCGACGACTTTGGTATATAGTTGCGTCAACTTCTTGGCACCTGTTTCCACAAGACGCGCCTTGATTGGAGATTAGCATCGAATTGTGTGAAGGCATAAGGGCATACTCACAGTAGCGACGAGGTCGAGATCGGAAGCGTTGAATGCGATGCTGGTATTGAGACGCTCTAACGCGTCTTATATACGCCAATCTGACCGGGTGAGGACTTCAATAAACAGTAGTGGACGCACACAAGGGTGATAGGCGATTCATACATACCCTCGTAAAATCAGAGATTCATCAGCCGCAATGTCTTGTTGATTGCTCGAAAGGTCCTCGATTCTCGCCAACGTCTTGTCAATGTCTATACGGCATCAGCGATGCGTCTTCATGGTAGTCGTGCACAACTTACTGCCTCTTCTTCTGTTCAAAAGCTGGGTCGCTGTGTAGAGCGGTAATATTGACTTCTCAAGCTTCGCCAGGCGCGTATCGAAACTGTCGAGAATGGCTGGTTAGGTGAGTGCAATGCCTTGCAGCGTTCGTTGATGAGCGTACTGGTCATTCGTTTCGATATTTGGCGAGTTTTGTTCAGGTTTTGCTGGAGCTTTGAGTGTCTTGAGTCAGAATAAGTTATTTATGAAGGAAGAAGTCATTACAAGCTCAATTTCCGCGGTTTCGTCGTCCATTTTGTGAGTTAGGAGGTGGTTGCCAACGACAAGGATCTGAGCGCTCGACGAGTGACCGCTGAGCGAGATGATGTCGGAAGCCGAATATTTGTTATTCCGAACGTTGGCACTTGTCTGGCTGTCAAGCGCGGATTCCTGTGCCGTTGACTCTTCGCTTTGAGTCTCACTGTACTCAAAGCCTCTCCCCGCACAGCGGCTGATCCAAGTCACTACCTCGCGTTAGGTGCAGCCTCTGTCAGCCCGCGTTTCCCTCGGATCCTGCTATCCCGCGTCACCCTCCGCTCCGGCCTCCCGAGAAACACGCTATCTCCGTCCCGCACCACCTCCGCCGTTCTCTTCGCCATCCATCCCGCCTCGCCGTCCGCTTCAGCCTACACACCACCACCCCAGGTACGATGCGCAAAGAAGCAAAGCCGCGACGACTATCTATGGGACAAAGGCCCCGACGGGTACGTTCACTTTGTGACTTACGTGTTCGACGACTCACCATCATGCTCATTACAGCACCACCACGGCGCCGACATCAACACGCCACTCAACGCTCAGTCGTCCAGGACAGCGCAGCGCACATCCAGCGAGGCAAACACACCGCCGACGCGTCCGCGGTCACCAGTTCCGTTGACAGACAGCATACCCCTTGCGCTGCAGACGACATCATCAACGTTGACTTACTTCCAACACGGCACTGCGACGAACGGAGGACGCGAACAGGAGATACGGACACCATCGGCGCACATCGCGCGCGCGTCCGACATCCAGATCGCATGGAGATGCCGAGATCGTGGGTTCATGGGCACGCAAGTCAAGCAGCACGCACAGCCCCGAGGTGTGTGGATCCAATGTCGTCGCCCCTCCTCTCGGTGTCATGCGCACAGCAGTACACCAGGCAACACGGCAGCGCAGCGAGGTGCCTACTGTAACAGAGACCGGGAGGCGTGGACGCCAAGGGCTCTGACTCGTCTCGTGGGTGCTGGGCCCGAGAGCACCCGTGCGCAGCGCGTCGTCGTATAGCAATCGTTCACCCACCGCAAGCACCGAGTCTTGAAGACGACACCGCCGCCGCCGTCGCCCCGCGCCGCTAAGAACGGCCACGCAGCCACTGCAACGCACGCTGTTGTGGAGCGACGGAGACATCGGTCAGCAAGACGAGGATCAATCATACGGACAAGTCGAAATCGTGGTCAATGGGCACCACAGCGTGCTGCCCCCAGGTATGTGGATCTTATCTCATGTCCCTCCTCTAAGCGTGACGCTCATAGCAGTGAGGTAGCCACCATGGCGGCGCCGCGACGACCGGCTGCACGATCTTGCACGACACACGGACACCGGAGCAGAGTCAGCACAGCAACTAGCCGACGTGCGGAAGATACAAGGACAGCGGAGCATAGTCAGCAATGGCACGACGGCGCTGGGATACGGATGGGCGACTCACAGCGTGGCTCGGATGACAACGGCCTGCCTCGCGAACGAGAGCACCGGTGCGCAGCTGCGAGAAAATGTCAGTGAGCGCCCACTGCCTTCGCTAGGAAATACTCACAGGGTTATAGCCTCGGCGCCGCCTTTCGTTCAGCGCCGCGTCGCGGGATCTCGAGGAGCTGCGGACAAGCCGCTGCAGCGCACGGCAGCGCGGAGGGATCGAAACTCGCGTCAGCAACGCGACGATCGCCTTCGAGAAGCAGATGGGGGAACGAGGAGGGAGATCTGCGCGGGCGCGGCGCAGTGCAAGGGTATCAGTAATTGTAGTGCCGATGCGATCGTGCAGGAACGACTTACAGCCACGCGCGCAGGGCTTCTTGCAGCATGCAGACAAGTGCGCAGCGGGCCTGCGGGATGGCGCCTCGTCCTGGCCCATGAACGACGACGCGACCGACTCGGTATTCGACCGTTCGCCCATCTGTTCCACTTACCGACGAGGTCGACGACGACGGGCGGAAGTTGAGCCTGAAGTCGACGGGCGCTCGCGTTCGCGGAGGGCCTGCGGAATGGCGCCTCGTCCTGGCCCACGAACAACAATGTAAACGCCTCGGTCTCCGAAGATTCGCCCATCTGCTCCACTTACCAACGAATGCGAGGACGAGTGAGGTGACCAGTCGCGGAGAGGGCGGCATCCTTGCTGCCTCGAGATACGGGTGAGCTCGGTCATTAGAACGCTAATGGCCTTTGCTTACCTTGGATTTGTCCAGCACCGTCGCGCAAGGGCACGGCGCCGGCGTATCGCGCATAGTCGGCGAAGACGATCGGGATGTCAGACGCTATGGGTGGCGCGGTAAGCAATATCACTGCTGCAGAGACTAGCAACAACCTACTTACCACGCGCTCCAGACGAGCGTTGAAGCTCGAAGGGCGATCTGCGGAAGGATGCCTGCGGCGTGTATGCCCCGCTGGAGGGCGCGCGCTCACCGTGTGCTGTAGCCGACGTAAGGCGGGGGGCGTCAATGGTCAAGTTTATCACATAAGAACAACAACAGCTCACTTGTAGGACAAGCGGACCACATCGCTATCGACGAGTCGACGTGTGGACAAGGGCATCGCTGACCAGAATCAGCAAAACCATCGAGCTCGGCAAGATAGAGCGGGAAAAGACAAGAGGAGAAGAGGAGAACAAAGCAGAGGAGAGCGGGGTGAGGGAATGGGAGAGATAATCCGTAGCCTTATATACAGCTTTGGTAGATGTGTACGTACTTGGAATGAAAATGGTGGTTTCGGGGATACTTCGTCCGTCCGCGTATGCTAAGCGCATCGCGATCCGTATCTCCTCCTCCGTTTCCTCGTCCGCGCGCGTTGCTCCTCCTTGCCTGTAACTGGTAGAGCATACTAGTTATCAATAAGAAAGCTTCTATCCCATTTCTATGATGACCAGAATACAAAAAAGCGACCAATTCATTGTATTTCTATTCGTTAATGAGAATGCAGTTCATGTTTCCTACAGATTTCAAATTGTGAACCTCGTCCGTGCAGCGGCCAAGTATCATCGCTACCCACACACCCAGCAGTCCCTGACCCGGTAGACGATACTCCTATGTCGTAAAACTATAGGGAAATCGCACTAGACTGCTTAATCCATGCAATGCTCCGAACCTAAGCCTTCAGCAAATGCATCTTCTTGCAGGCGGAAAGTTCTAGCGCGCCATCTTCGCTGGCAACGCAGCCGAGAGGACCCTTGATGGCACTAATAACGGCGTTTGAAGCCGTTTTTTTCAGGTCCCCGTGCGATGCGAAATGGACTGGAAACGCGAAACGGGGTGGGAGGAGAGAATCATGCTCGGTACGGCTATCCTTGGCTGCCCTCGTCTGGCCGCTCCAAATTTTTGGGGTCCAATAGAAGACCGTTGGGGCTATGTATTACCTTATTTTTGAGGCTTCCAATTGAATTTGCGAGAGAGCACAAGCTCTGAGATTCGATTGATGGAATCTTGATGACTCGCCATTGTCATGTACATCCCGCCGCATCGCGGTTGCAGCACTATAAGAAAAATGCTAGTACTAGATACATGTATGTAATAATTGAGCCTGATATATCATCGATACGTTTTCTGCGTTTCAAATGGCGAATTGGGAGAGGAGGAGCGCGTTGTTACAGCAGTGATGGATTTCCAAACGCTCGTCTCTATGTTCAACTAGAATTGATCCCGAAATCTCTTATAGACTAGGTATAGCTAACCATGGCTGGCGGCCGTCTTTTTATGTGTAATACAAATGCGCACAATGTTGAGAGCATGTGTATTGCGGCACATTCAGCGCCGGCGCCTAAAATGGTGACACGGTACGCACAGCGCTTAGCCTTGTCCGCTCCCAGCGACAAGCCGCCAACGGTGTCTCCAGTAATACTTCTCTCTACTTTAGTTAATAAAGAAGAAAATAATTCGAAATGACGGTTGAATTCTGATCAAACAAATATGCCGACCATTTGGTATTGCAAATTTGCCCAACTCCTTGTTCAACTTTATGATTTCCAGAAGGTAAGTTTATTTAGCTATCAATACTACGTTGTACTACTGTATATTTGATCTCCCAGGGCTCTCCAAAGCTCTTAATAACAGAGAAATGGCGGAAACACACGGAAAGTGCTCTTCTGTTATGTAGCACTGCATGGGCGCCTGTTACATCATTGCAGAGGTAGTTGTAGGTAGATTATTCAGAACGGTTGAATATGCTGTATTTCAAATTCTGTCTCAATCTCTTTATGAAAAGAAGAATAGTATACGTTCATTATTGATACAGCGCGACAGGAGATTAACATATTTCTACTCTGGAACAACGACAGAGCGTGCCAATTGGACGCAAATGATGTCATTTTAAGCCGCTCGCAACGCTTCAACCTCGCACGTACACTCAATATATTAATGTCAATGATACCTGTGCACTCGCCAAATCTTCTTTCTAGAACGCGAGATTCACGCAAATATTTTATGGCAAGCCCGTACGTAGGTTAAACTTTGATGACATTGCTTCGCCGTACATAGCCTAAAATTTGACGAGATTCCCGCTCGCAACGCTTCAACCTTGCGCAAAAGTACCGTGTCCCTGATAACGGACTCCACTCGATTCAGCCACGTACACAAGCACAAGTTTGCCAGCAAGTAGCAGTGTCAGTGCAAGGCACACTTTTACTTGGAGAAGCTATCCGATTTTGTCACTAGTAATGACAATGCTTCTGATGACGTTAGCAGAAAGAAGCGGGGTTTTTCAAATTTGCGGCGGTGATTTGGGGATGGAGGCAACAATCTGACTTCCGTTGTATACTTGGCTTCTTGTTACCGCACACACACATAAACTTATCGAAGCAGCCGAAAGGAATTCTCGTTACGTTTGGGTGGTGCTTAGTACGGGGCTATTTTCGGAGATAAATAACATGGAATGGCATTGGGACGGCTTGTGCGAGAAAGGTTTGATCTGACTCGGAGAACTGTGAAGAAAAGAAATATATAAAATGTCATTAGGGTAACAAACACAGGAATCGAAGCCATGAATAGAGAAGGACTATCATATGGTATGAGAAAGGTTTATCCCTGAGCGCTGAGCCTAAGCAGTGATTTTGCAGGGGTCGGGTAGCAGTAGTTCGGGCCTAAGGAGACAATAGTAATGCCTGCGAATTTGCCGTGCATTCCAAAATTTAGTGATCGGAGAAGTGGTGATGGGGACGTGGAAGAAATGGTCCGGCTTGGCGAGCTGTAAGTATAAAGACTGGAAGGTTTTGGAAGGAATCCGTACCATTCTAACCCGTCGTAATGCACTATTTTATTCCTGTTTGCGACCCCATCCACTGCCCTATCTGCGACGATGTTGCTGTATCTTAGCAAGTGAGTAATCTATCCTATATCTTTATCTTTCATGTAACGCGCACTAATTGAGATTATTTCCAACTCAGATCGTTGTTTATGATTTAAGCGCCCATAGATCATGGCAATGATTGTGCACATCCACCTCATTTCTACCACTCTACCTTTTCATGCTCAGGTCAGTCCCAAAGTTTGATTCGATTTTCCGAGTTCCCGTGGCTGTTAACCTAACATTCTATCAACTTTTTTGTTGTTGCTGCCTTTTGATATTCTTATTTACAGGTTGGAATGATCTATGTGGTGTGTGATTGATGTATCATGTTGTTTCGGTGCTAATTATGTGGCTCAGATTGAAATTAGATATTTGGATTTCCCGCGAGCGATGCTACAGTCTCTATGTAGGCGTGCATTGTATTAAAATTAGAGATTTAGATTTCCCGTGAGGTTGCCTCTGCACACTATGCCTCGCTTCTACTGCTCTACCCTTTCATGCTTAGGTCAGTGCCACAGCTTAGTTTGATTTGCACCTGGTACTCACTTGGCACTGAGATCAGTCCCCTACTTGCCCCTACTTCAAAACTGATTTTCCGAGTTCCCGCGACTATTGACACAAGATCGCGCAAGGTTCAAAACATCTAACTCGTTGGTCAGTCCCTAATTTAGACTTGATTTTCCGTGTTCCCGTGGTTATCGATTCTTCTATTGCTGCAGCCTCGAGTTTAGATATGGTATGTGATTGATTCCAAACGTTTTATGTCATTGCGGTGCTGATTGGGCGGGTCGTATCCAAATTGGATATTTGGATTTCCCGCGAGCAAGGCTATTTAGGCCTGATGTTCGTAGTTTTGCTTGATTTCAGTGCATTAGATGTTTGGATTTCCCGCGAGATTGCACGTTACGGTCTCTGTGTGAGTGATTTCTTATTTCAATCACAATTCCAGCCCAATTTTGACTTTTCACGACGCAGATGGTCTTGTCAAGTGTGCCAGTGTAGACAGTAAGTGGTTGGTAAGTGGCTCTGATATGATTTGACAACTTTTGCTTACCATGTCATCATTAGGACTTGTGATTTCTTCCGTGTTCCGTACGAATCTCGCGGTAAGTGATTTATACTGAAATAATTGCAAAAGCGTCTGATTTGACTATTGGCCTTGCAGATAAAAATAACCGCGTTTCCGTGCAAGTCATTTTCACATCTTGCACGCAAAGTAAGTATTCTACTTGTATTGAAATTGTCGAAAACGAGTCTAATCAGATTTTTGAAGATATGTATTGCGCCTGTGTGCGACTTTTGTCACTTGTTTGCACGAAGCGCACAGATGGCCAAATCATTCGAAATGAAGTACTCCACATTTCCGCGACAAACCCAATTGCACGTCTCTTGACTTCATCACAGGAACTCAGCCGCAATTCCGTTTGTAAGTGTCTTGTAATTCATTTCATTGCAGACTACTAATTGGAGATACAGAGTACGTAGATAGACGTGGGGTGCGGATAGCTTGCCCTTCGGGGGGGGCTAACCTCTGCTCGCACAGCACCAGAACCCGAAAGGACACTGTGACCTACGCTCATTTCAAAAAACGTACCTCCGTTTAGGCAATTTCAACACCCAAAATCACCCTTTTCCCTCTGGATTCTCAGCAAAAAAGACGTCATCAGCACATAAAAACAACAACATACTTACTGAACTCTGCTTCTGCGTGAACCGCTGGAACGACGGTATGACCAGCATCACGATCTCCTCCCCGATCTCCGCGCGCCCCTTGGGATCCTCGTCCAGGACCTGCGCAAACCGATGCCTTTCAACGACCTCGTCGAGCAGCTCGAAGAACTTGGTGAACTTCTCCTTCGCCGCGGCCTTGTTCGACTTGTCCTTCGGGTCGTCCGTGATCGACTGCATCAGCGGCGAGAAGTTCAGGTCGAAGTACCCGGCCTTGGCCGTGCGGTACGCCGAGTTCAGCGCTTCGGAGGTTTGCGGGGAGAGGAGGGAGAGGATGGCGTCGCTTTCCGGCTGCACTAGGAGGTGCTGCCGGAGGTAGGAGATGTTGTTCAGGAGGAAGACCGAGTTGAATGGAGGCCGCCGTTGCGTTCGAGAGAGCGTGGTCAGACTGTTGATGGCAGTCGTGACAATGTCGTCTGGGAAAATGTGATCGCGTTATAAGAAAGACTAGATCAGAAGGCAGAAAACGTACGAATAAAGTGCTCGGTGATGGTGCTGTTGTCATCGGCGCCATCCTTGTTGCCCTTGCCCACTTGTACACCTTCGCCCATCTTCCAATTTCCATCGCCGAGGGCATACAGTGCTGATTCCACTGCACTCTGTACTTGCGGGAGCTTCTCAATATAGGCAATCGTCTGCGAAATAGTCAGTTTAGAAAGCGCGTCAGAGATGCTCCTCACCGATGTGGTAAAGTCCATCAATTTGACATTCGTATCTAGGCCTCGTGTCATTGCGCCCATCTTGATATCTGCTAAAAACTCGGGGAAACTGCGCAAGCACAATCCCCGCAAACTCTGCAAACCATCCTTCGGTTCGTTCTTCTCCGACATATGCTCTGAACCTCTCCGCGAGAGGAGATCATCCCAGTGCCGCTGCAAGGAAAGAAGACCTTCGTACGCAGATAACGCCAGGAAGTTGTACTTGTGCAGAGACTTTTTGATCAGGGTGGTGAGCTGGTTAAGGACCGAATTGAACAGGTTGAGGATAGGCGCCATCAAGGTCCCAAACGCCGACGCGACCATCTGTGCGCTCGAGAGCGGGCTGAGCTCCAGGAGAAGCTTGTACTCTTCCTCGGCGGTGCCCAGCATTAATTCCACCCATTCTCGGAATTCGCGCCCCGTCTCTAACGAGTCAACGGTGTCGGCCCTTGCAACTAGCCGTTTGCCCTGTCCTTCCAGACACTTTACGCTCCAGTTTCCTCGCATGTCCGCGTATCCTTTCTGCGCCTCTTTCAGTGTCGAAAAGATGGAGGCGGCGGCGGGGTGTGACGGGTGCGTTGAGGGGACTGGTAACGTGCGCAAAAACTGGACAACGGGGGATAATGTTGGAAGAAGGGATGAAGGGAAGGAGCTGATCATGAATCCGGAGCCGGGCGCGGGTGTAGTCCCTGAAGAGCCTTCTGCGACGACTTTGGTATATAGTTGCGTTAACTTCTTGGCACCTGTCTCCACAAGACGCGCCTGGAATAAGGATTAGCATCGAATTGTGTGAAGGCATCAGGGCATACGCACAGTAGCGACGAGGTCGAGATCGGAAGCGTTGAATGTGATGCTGGTATTGAGACGCTCTAACGCGTCTTTATATACGCCAATCTGACCGGGTTGAGGACTTCAATAAACAGTAAGTGGACGCACACCAGGGTGATAAACGATTCATACATACCCTCGTAAAATCAGAGATTCATCAGCCGCAATGTCTTGTTGATTGCTCGAAAGGTCCTCGATTCTCGCCAACGTCTTGTCAATGTCTATATGGCATCAGCGATGCGTCTTCATGGTAGTCGTGCACAACTTACTGCCTCTTCTTCTGTTCAAAAGCTGGGTCGCTGTGTAGAGCGGTAATATTGACTTCTCAAGCTTCGCCAGGCGTGTATCGAAACTGTCGAGAATGGCTGGTTAGGTGAGTGCAATGCCTTGCAGCGTTCGTTGATGAGCGTACTGGTCATTCGTTTCGATATTTGGCGAGTTTTGTTCAGGTTTTGCTGGAGCTTTGGGTGACTTGAGTCAGAATAAGTTATTTATGAAGGAAGAAGTCATTACAAGCTCAATTTCCGCGGTTTCGTCGTCCATTTTGTGAGTTAGGAGGTGGTTGCCAACGACAAGGATCTGAGCGCTCGACGAGTGACCGCTGAGCGGACGTCGGAGCCGAATATTTGTTATTCCGAATGTCTGACTGTCAAGCGCGGATTCTCCAACTGTCTGGTCAATCTCTCCTGAATTCATATCCTCATTCTCAAAACCTCCCCAAACCCATTACTGCTACAACCCTTTCCTGTATAAACTTCATCTCGGCGCCAAGTTCGTAATAGTCCACCTGCAGACTATTCAGCAACTCCTTGAAAATCGTTGTGCATTCATTTTGGCTTTCTAAACTCCTAACCCCATCGTCTACGAGCCACTCTGGGACCGGATTCAATAAGACGACGATGGACTTTTCGGATCGGTATTTCCGGAGCACCCTTTGAAACTTCTCGGAGCCTACAAGGAATGCCTTTCTGGCATTTGCCTCCTCTAGGCTTTGAGAGGTGAGGATAGCATAAACGATTGGGTCCAAGGCTGATCTGTCGAACAGGCGGATTGGCTCCTTCATAGCGTCCAGCACTTCTTCACGTTGAAAATGTGCATCCATGATATCTTGCTGCATTTGAACTGACCCAATAGTGTCGCGCGAATAGCCTTTGCTCTTCATGACATCTCTCGCAACTTCTGTCACGTACGCGGACTTAGCAAGTCCCAGCTTCTGTGCTAGGGCGTCGCAGAGGGTGGTTTTTCCCGTGGACTAATCATTGCAGTTCATCAATGTGCTTGTCGTAGGTCACAAACATGCCATATCAAGACTAAATTCATACTTACAGAGGGCCCAATCACGTAGATTGACAGAGGACCGAAAGACTTGGTTGCCATCATGCGAAAGTTCGACACGAAGAAGAGGATAATGAATCGCGCAAAATTGATAGCAATTTATAACAGCACGGCATGCGCTAAATCTCCATTCGATTCGCAACAGATAATGACTTCTATCCGTTTGTGTGTGAGTATACCATTATAATTTGCACTGTGCCTCGTCACCAGACTTGCTTACGCTACTTCTCCCGCAGTCACGCCAACGGGCGCCTAAATTCATCGATAGGGGAATCCCCCGTCTTTGCACCTTTTTCATCCAACCATCCTTCCCCTTCCCCCCAATGAGAGACATAACACTCCGTGTTCCAGCATTGGACGACTCCACCTGGGAATTCTCGTACGACATAGCATCGCTCATGTATCCCAGGCAAAGACCCAATGTCACCTTCGGCAGAGTCATATCTCTATCTATCGAGGGTATCGTCTTGCGGATTGCCGAGTTCCCGTCGAACCGTGTGCTCAATTTGGATGATCCGAGAAAATTCATTCTGCTTTCCATCGACAGAAGGCTGAGATTTCCAGACCAGCCCGTGAAGGTCGCAGTTGAATATATACTCCGTATGTTCAAGAAAGGAGTGTTGTTGAACGGTGTTCAATATCGGTTCTATGGCCACAGCAACAGCCAGTTGGTACGTTTTCAATTTATGACATGGCTGAGCAACGTTGACATCATGGTGGCAATTAATCGCAGAGAGGACGCTCTTGCTTTTTACGAGAAGCAAACTCAGATGCCGAACTCGACGACAGAATTTATCGGATGGGGGATTTTCAAAGGATTATGAATGTCGCGAAACGTAAGTCTGTCCTTCTATATCTCATTCACTACTTTCCAAACGTTCGGCAGGTGCAAAACGAATCGGACTCCTCTTCTCATCCGCTCAAATTGACTACAACCTTGACCCAAAATGGATAGCCGATATTCCAGATATTACTGCTGGCGACGAGGTCTTCTCTGACGGATGTGGCCTTATATCAAAGAAGCTGGCCGTTGACCTGAGCAGAGCGAAGAAAATAATTTTCCGTGGTGCAAGATATACCCCAACCGTTTTTCAAATCAGGTAACCATCTATCCCTTATTCTCGTGTCTATCCATCTAAATAAGTATGCTCAGATATTTGGGATATAAAGGTGTTCTTATGCTTCATCCGTCCCTCGACGTGGAAAAACGCCACCTTGCCCAATTTCGCAAGAGCATGAAGAAATTCACCACGACTGCCGATAATACGTTTTCCGTCGTTGGCCACTCAAAGCCATACTCATTCGGGCGTCTCAATAATGACATCATCGTCCTTCTCTCTAGCTTAGGTATCACCGATGAAACCTTTCTCACAAAGCAACAAGAATACTTCGACTGGATCGGTAACGCCTCGAAAGACCCCATCAGGGCCGTCGACTTCCTATCTTGTTTAGAACAATATGCTCTCGCCGAGAGGGTGCTCTTGGAAGGCCTAGACAGCGATGCCGTGAAGCGCGAGATACGAAGGCTGCAGAACGCCGAAGTTGCAGGATCCCGTCAGGAGCTGACGAAAAAGTTCAAGTCTCACATGATCATTCACAAATCGCGCAGGCTTTACGGCGTCTGCGATCCCTTCCAAGTGCTCAAGGAGGGACAGGTGCACATACGGATCACCGTCTCGAGAAAGGGCCCGGCGACGCCGATTCATGGCGATGTGATTATCGTTCGGAATCCCTGCCTGCACCCAGGTAGATTTGCTTTCTTCTTAGTGTCTGTTGATTCATAAAAGTAACGCTCTTCAGGTGATATATTAAAGCTTCGGGCCGTCGATCATCCCCAGCTATCGCATCTTGTCGATTGTGTCGTGTTTGCTAGCGTCGCTCGTCCCGGCCACAAAGCCGCTCCCTCCATGAGTAGTGGGGGTGATCTTGATGGTAAGCAATTCATATCCCAACTTCGACCAAATTCTGACATCAGCCCCTTCTGTTAATAGGGGACGAATTTTTTGTATGTTGGGACAATGACCTCGTACCCAAGAAAGTCTCAGAGGTAGCCTTTTCATCAATTCTTGCCGTCTCTCTGTTGACGACTCTTGCTTCGATACTTGTAATCCTACGATTATCCAGGAAATCGAGAGTTCAATAAAAGAACGATTACCGAGAGGACCTTGCCGCTCATTTCGCATCTTATAACGCGTAAGTGAAAATTTAATGTCTTTCTTATTTTTTGCCTTCTTATTTATATTTTATGCAGGTCTGGCGTAGCAAGGGTTTCCGCCCTCCACGCAAAATGGGCGAGGGTTAGCCCGCTCGGGCTCTCTGTGTTCAATGTCAAGAACTCAACGCTTCCACTCTCAATCTGTCGATGGCGCAAATATCAAGATACCTGATAGACTCGCGACGCCTCCAGAGCCAGCGGAAGGCTTGAAGTACATCCTAGATCTTCTCGAAGAAGCTTCTGATGCTTTCGCTATTCGCTTCGCGGAGTCCGCTTCAAGACGGATGGAAATAGCCACTCTCAGCAAAGAAGACGGCGAACTTTTGTTGGGACAGCTTCTCGCCAGCAAACAAAACTCTGTATCAGAATTCGAACTTTTCAACCTGGCTTATAGGCTTGCTACCAAATACGACATCGATATTCGGCCATATCTAGCTCAGCTCGATTTTTCAGCACTCACGGCAGTGCAAAAGCATATCATGAGCGCCACTTTGCATATTTCTTCCATCGATTATCCTGAGATATGGAATTCGTTCGTGAGATCAGATATCCTTACCCCGAGAGACTTGTATCAACGGAATCTAGCCCAACCATTCGCTATACATCGCCTTTATTCTTCTCGCTTAGTGGATTGGTTACCTTCTTTGAATACCTTCGCATGGCCACGCAGGATTACACTCGCAAAGTGCTCATCATACAGGTACGAACCTCGACTTGAAGCTAACCGTCATTCGCTGACGACCACGTATGCAGACAGATAAGCGGTTCGCTATTGGAATTTTCATGCGGGGACAAATACCGTGGGATGAAGATCCCCAGGTCAATGAAAATGTCGTCGTTTGTTCCTTCATGCCCCAGACGGCATCGACTCCTGCAAGCCTTCGCCCATGTACGACTGGATATAGGCTGCATTGCAGTGACTATAGACTCCAGTTATATAACAAGCTGATTTCCGATACTTTCATTTTCTTGACGCGATCTCCTTCAACCCTAACATCTGAGGTGTCCGCGGGGTAAATTTTCAGGGACCGTCCAAAAGGTACCGGTTTACTGTGACCTACGAAATTATTTTTATCTGACCCTGTTCTTTTAAAGCAACTTGGACACATCAACAAGACCCCAGTGCTTTCCATTGAGCTTCACGTCGTATCAAATCGCGATAGAGTGGCGCATCAACTCTTTGATCTCTGGTACGAACAGTACGTATACTTATATCTTTATTTGATATGCAGTACTCACGTTTATTGATCAGTGTCCCGACCGAACAGAATGTGCGACGTTTCCAGCGTACCCCTTCTCCATACCGCTTTAATAGCCTTACGGATGTTGACTGGGACTCGGAAGACACCAAGGATCTAAAAGATGTGTTTTATCGCAACCTTCCGGGAATCCCTTTCTCGTCGATTAAACAAAAGCATACGGAGGCTTCAATGGCGCAATGTCTGGCCAGACGAATGATGCCTGAAATCGATAAGATAATGGAGTTCACAATCAAATATCACGCAGAAGAGGAACTTTTTCTGATCTTCGGCGATGTGATACGTGTCAGCCATTGTCCGTTTCCTTCGTCATAGAATGGATCGAGAGGTATCCCTCCTTGACATTTGCTCTTCTAAAGGCTTATCCTCCGGATGACGAATTTCGGCTGCACACGGAACTCGAGGCGTTGACGGACACTATCGCCCGAAATATCATCAGATCCGCCAACGAAACTCGAATCGCAGCTCTTGTTGCATTGGAGAAAACAGCCAAGTCAATTGGCGAGTTGGCGACAGCACATTATATCGACCTCTTAATATTAACAGCGCTCTCTGTGCGCTCTAAAACTCTCGTCCAAGAGGTTCTTCTGGTTTTGAGCGACAGCCGTTTTCAACACTGTCTAGACGTGGATTCCGCCGCTACAACGTATGCCCATAAGCATGCATTGGGTGTTGCATTTGATCGCGCAGAGGAGGCTGCCGATGAATGTCCTTGTAACGATGATGGACGGCCCCGCAAAAAACAGCGCGTTGCTCCTGCTCATGCAAAGCTCACATTTGGCCCAGATTATATCAAAATAGGGCAAATCATGGCAACCATCCGAATCGATGCTCCTAATTCTGTCCGCCTCCATTCTCATGTTCGTCTCCAAGCTGCATCGAAAGCAGAGAATCGATGGATTGATGCGCCTATCATGGACGGATAGTTGTTCAGGCAATGAAAGGCGAACTGAAAATAAACCTTTTTCACCCTGCACCACCGGAGATGGAAAGTATGGATTGGAACTTGTACGATGCCGGGAGTACAGGTAAGTCTTTATATCTGAGGCTCCTAGAGATCGACTGAATGCTTTTCATAGCAACGACGAACGCCATGGTGGATGCTATTCAGCGCCTTCTACTCGAACGCGAACAGTGCTGTGGATTCTATTCCTTGATTGTAGGGGATGGAGAGCCTGAATTACCTCAGGGGCCTGAACCGTTGGAGCTAACACTTCCCGACCCCGAAGGCTTGAATGAAAGTCAACTAGTGGCTATGAGGTCGTGGAGATCGTCTCTGGCCTTGATCTGGGGACCACCAGGTAAATCAATCATATGAGACGATCTTGTATGAGTAACCTTATGACTTTTTTCTCTTTTAGGCACAGGAAAAACAACGGTCATTGTACAAGTCCTCAAGGATATCATCAAAAATCATTCCGAAGTCCCAAAGATCCTCATGACGGCGTCCACCCACAATGGTATGGGTCCATAATTTCAACAGGCTTATCTTTGCTAATTATCTTTCAGCTGTTGACAACGTGCTGGAGCGTTTCATCGCTATCAATGACGCGGAGAATTTACTTCGAGAAGACCAGATTCTGAGAGTTGCCACGGACCAGTCCAAAGTCAACCCATCTCTCCAACATTACACTATTAATGCCCGCGTTGGAGGGGATATGAACGAGAACAACAGGCTTGTAAAACAAGCTCAAGAGCGCGTCAAGAAAGCAGTGATAGTGTTTACTACATGCGCTGGTGCGTCTTCTACATAAGTTTATTCTATGGCATCTGACCAAAGTTTGTTTCTAGGCGCAGGATTAGGAGTACTCCGGAAACCGGATTTCGACATTGCTCTCATCGATGAGGCATCACAAATTACGGAGCCATGTGCTCTCATTCCTCTTGTGAAAGGAATCAAAAGAGCTATCATTGTCGGTGACCAGTCAGTGCAGGAATCGTTTGTTGTTTGCGCATATCATCTGACTCTTCGATAGCGTCCAACTGCGTCCAACGGTCCGAAACATGGGGAAAGTCCTCGAATACGACGTCTCCTTGCTGGAGAGATTGTATGTTAAAAGTGAGGAAAGACAAGGCCTTTCGAAGACGATGTTGGATGTGCAATATCGCTCACCAAGGGAACTAAACATTTTCCCTTCTCGCGAATTCTATGGGGGTCGCTTGAGAACACACAAAGAGAATGCCGAGGTCTCCAACTTTCTCGCTCTGTCTCAGTTCCCATGGCCTACCCGAGGTGGCGCTCTAATTCCTACGGTATTCATGGACTGCAGCGAGGAGGAAGACATGGGCGGTAGGTCGAAGAGCAATCAAGGACAGGTCGACCTCATCCATCGGTTCATGCCTTTGCTCGCAACCCAAAAGCCGGATACGCAAAACGACCCCAGAGTGGCGAACCTCAAGGTGACTGTCTTGTCCCCATACACAAAACAAATCCAGGCCCTGCGCCATAAGCTCGCTTCTATTACATGCTCGACTATCGACTCGTTCCAAGGAAGAGAGAGCGACATCATCGTCTTTTCTACTGTGCGCTCTAATATAGAGGGCGATGTCGGATTCCTGGACGATCCTAGGCGGTTGAACGTGATGTGGACCCGAGCCCGTCTGGGGTTGATCATTGTTGGTGATTCGAAGACATTGCGAGCCAATCCGCTTTGGGCACGGGCGCTAGACGCGTGTACTCCGGTAGCTCTCCCTCCCCTTGAAGCATGATCGTGATCACGCATCTTTTAGCTTTATCGTAGCCATTTAACAAAAACGAAATATAATGGGATGATTCGGTTCAGATGAATTGGTTCAATTAGTGGTACAGCATGCTATGATTCCTGTGAATGTGAATGATTGTGTGTATGTGACGATTTCATTGCCCGATAGATAATGGGGGGGGGGAAATGAATTGGGTATAATGTTAGTGTTTCCAATTGCCAAGAATGGTGACTGCCCCTAGATTTAGCAATCTGCATCGATCGTCGCATCATCTTGGAACGATTCAGCGCGCAGTCCCAGCCCGCGGCTCGCAAATGCCTTTTGCAAAGTTCTTGTACTATTACCATGGTTCGTTATGCAACGCGTCTGAAATAAATTAGATAAGGGTTGACTTATATACAGGATTTCTTGTTTCAATAAATCCGCTTGCATGCTGGGCAGGAAGCGAACGATGTGATCGTGCTTCTCCGATCCAGAGCAATGCAGCAATGATAAGGCCAAAGAGCGCGAAGAGGAAGAAGCCATTAGCGAAAGAAGTCGACGGGACGGCAATAGTATTTTCTGAGGTAGAGGAGGCATCGCCAGACTTCCCGGTTGCAACAGGAGAGGGAACTGCCGCAGTCTGAACATCCTCAATCGTTTCAGTTTTAGAGATTGGGACTGGGACTGTTCCAGTGAAGACAGCGTCATCCTGTTAAAAATATGTAGATTTTATTGATACCATACAAAGAGAGCTCGAAGCCTACATAGCGTGAAAAGGTACCTGGTTGCCCTCAGCATCTGTAGCAGGTTCCACCGGCAGCTAAAAACGTAACGTTGTCAATATTTGTTGTCATGAAATTTACTGAATTCCTACCTCTCCTGAATCTGCGATAACAACATCGACTACAGGACGGCTACTCCTTCCCTTGGCAACGTTTTCTAATGAAGAATTCTAGTGAGCCCTTGATAAACTGTCGACATAGTAGTCACAAACCAATTTTGTGAACGATCTCCATTCCTTCAAGGACTTTCCCGAAGACAACCTGAAGGTAAGATGTAAGAATGATATAAGGAATATAGTGATAAAACCATACATGTCGTCCATCGAGCCAGCTAGTAGCGACGGTGCAGATGAGAAATTGAGAGCCTGAAATTCCTTCTGTTAGTACTTTACACTTGTGTTGCAGGCGAATTATTTACCATTAGTATCCCATCCTGCGTTAGCCATGGACAATGTGCCGGGGCCAGTGTGACGGAGTTTGCTGGTAGAAATGCGGGTCAATATAGATAGAGAAAAAAGAAAGCGTTGCACGCACAAGTTCTCGTCGGCGAAGAACCTGTCGCCGTAGATGGACTTGAAGACAGAGCCACGTCAAAGAAACCCCAAATACCACCAATTCCATACATACCTTTCCACCGGTACCGTCACCGCGGGTGAAGTCGCCTCCTTGAATCCTAGATTGAGCAAATATAATTAGCGACTGAGTTGTGATAGAGAACCCAGAAACATACATGAAGTCTTTAATGACACGATGGAATTTAGAGCCCTTGTAACCGAAACCAAGTTGCGTGCCATCGTTGGCTACTCCAGTGGTAAGCGCGCGAAGTTCTCAACAGTTTTGGGAACAATCTATATAAGCGGTTAATGAATATATGCAAATTTGAACATGGAAGAGAACGCCTACTCCTCCATAAAGACCCATAACAACTTTGGTTACATGTAAGTCAAAGGATCCATATGAAGATAGATACGAAATACTTACTGCGTCCAAGGGACTCATCACCTTGTTGGATATCGAAGTAGACTTTGTGGGTCACCTTGGGTCCCTCTGCAGCCTCCACGGACTGCGCGCAGAAGAACGCCGCAATAGAGACGACAATGAACGCGATAGAGACTCTGCCGAACATGATGGTATAGAATAGAGATGAGTGTAGACGTAAAATCTCACGAAGGCTGCAGAACGCCGAAGTCGCAGGATCCCGTCAGGAGCGGACGAAAAAGTTCAAGTCTCGCATGATTATTTACAAATCACGCAGGCTTTACGGCGTCTGCGACCCCTTCCAAGTGCTCAAGGAGGGGCAGGTGCACATACGGATTACCGTGTCGAGAGAGGGCCCGGCGACGCCGATCCATGGCGTAGTGGGGTGATCTCGATGGTAAGCAATTCATATCCCAAATTCAACCCATGATTCTGACATCAGTCCCTTTTGCTAAAAGGGCACGAATTTTTTGTATGTTGGGACAACGACCTCGTACCCAAGAAAGTCTCAGAAGTAGATCCGCTTTGGGCACGGGCGCTAGACGCGTGTACTCCGGTAGCTCTCCCTCCCCTTGAAGCATGATCGTGATCACGCATCTTTTAGCTTTACTGTAGCCATTTAACAAAAGCGAAATATAATGGGATGAATTGGTTCAGATGAATTGGTTCAATTAGATTAGTGGTACAGCATGCTATGGTCCCTGTGAATGTGAATGATTGTGTGTATGTGACGATGTCATTGCCCGATAGAAAATGAAAACAAAAGAAAACATGTTCTGGGGTGTAATGTTAGTGGTTCCAATTGCAAAGAATGGTGACTGCCAGTGCCCCTAGATTTAGCAATCTGCATCGACTGTCGCATCATCTTGGAACGTATCATCAGCGCGCAGTCCCAGCCCGCGGCTCGCGAATGCCTTTTGCAAAGTACACCTATTCGCACCGCTGAAACGGTTCCTGTCAGCAGCGAACCATGCATCGCGCGCCTGGACGACTAGCAAGAAAGAAACGAAAAATCAGGAATCAAAGTACAGCAAACGTAGGATGTGCATGTGGCCTTACACGTCGGATTACACGGCTGGAGGGGCAGCGCGTCCATGAACAGACGCATGAACACGATGTTGCCCGCCGTTCCATCGGGGTTCGTCAGCTTGTCCTCCGCAAAGCCGCGCGCGCCACGAGCGCCGCGTACACGTTGTGCAGCATGTTCGCCCACACCTCCCCGATCGCTTGCGGACGCAATCAATACCTATCAGCACAAACACCGCACAGAAACGGGGTACTGACCGTGCACTTCGCTGGCGGTCCGTAGGCTCGCGTAGGTCAAGGGTTGGCTTTCGGATTGGTGGAGTAAGGAAACGCGCGGAGGCCGCTCGGGTGTCAGAAACGTATCCAGCCATCGCAAAGTCCCTTGTCTGCGTTGAGTTCTGGTGCATCCATCTAAACCAGTAATAGATGAGCAGGGGGGTCACCATTATGGGATGTCGGAACAAAACAAACGCACGAAGCCATGGCGTCGCCCCAGCCCTCGCCCAGGCCGCCCGCCTCGAGCGTCTGCAGGCAGCGGCCGGTGCCGCCGCCCGTGAGGCGGTTGGTGATGCCGTGCGTCATCTCGTGGATGAGGATGTCGTTCTGCATTGCGCCGTCGCGGTTGGGCTGGCAGAGTCAGTGCGGCTTCGCATCAGCACGGAGCAGCGAAAAAGAAAGAGGAAACAAAGACGCACATTGGTGATATCCCAAATAAACATACGGCATACCCCACTCTGCCCACTGCAAACAAAGAACGCAAGCAAAAAAAGAAAAAGGAACACGTCAATCAAACAAGGCAAAAACCCGAACAACAGCACACGGTCACTTACTCCGGCGGCGTCGCGAAATTCGCATTGTTCACCCCCGACGGGTCCTGCACCTGCACCAGCACCCGGTCGCCCGCCGCCCCGCCCTTTCCAAAGTTGCCCAGCTGGAAGTTGAAGTTCGCCTCCGTGAAGCCGTAGCGGTACGCGACGTCGTGCACGACGTTCAGGACGTAGAACGCGTTCGTGCGCGCGGCGTCGAGGTTCGCGGCGGCCGTCGGCGCGCGCGCGTCGTCGTACGCCGCTGTGAACTGCAGGCCGGGCGCGGTCTGCGCCGCGGGGCTCTGGCCCTTGAAGGAGAGGACGTTGTTGCCGCTGGGGGCGCAGTCAGTATGGTATGCGGTGCTAGTTGGGTTTTCGGAGAGGACGTACGAGGTGGTCGTCGAATTGCCAAAGCCGCATTGTGCCACCCAAACGGCGACGCGCGCGCGTCTTCCGGGTCCACCAGCGTCTCCACACCGTCCGCAAAAGACTGCTTGCTAACAGGAACCACGGTGTACTGCAAAACAAAACATAAGCCGCAGGCCAAAACCCATGCATGGAATGGAACCACGCACCGCGGCATCCGCGACGAAGTCCGTCACGGACAGCAGCTTGCCCGTGTGCGCGTCGACGTACGCCTCGTACCACGCGCCCGTCGCCCCGTTCTGCACCTGCACCACATGCGAGAGCGCGACCGGCCCGCCGGCGCTCTGCACGAGGTACTCCAACGTCGGCGGGTGGCCGTTGTGTGTCGCGTCCAGCGCGTCCTCGATGCCTGGTAGCACCGACGTCCAGTTGACGGTGGGCGCGGCGGGGGCGACTGTGGCTGGTGGATCGGGGTGAGCGTTGGATGGTACGCGGGTACGGCGGCGGCCGGAAGGGACTAGGACGTACCGGACTTAGCGTCCACGAAGGACGAGCCGTACGAGAGCACTGGTGTCCCCGCTGAACGCGATATTCGCGACGCCATTCGCGAGCGGGATGCCATTCTGCAGGACGCGGATGCGCGCGCGATCTAGATCAGCAATTCAAGACGCGTTAATCAAGCACTCAGACGCACGATGCTCTGCTGCACGAACGCCACACGCGTCGCCCGTGCGCGTACCCAGACCTATACACCACATCCCCCATATCAACCCCCAGCGACCCATGCATGAAAGACCTCGCCATCCCGCCCAGCGTCGCCTCTTCCAAGTCCAAGCCGCCCTCCGCGACGGACGGCGCATCGGCGCCCGCGTAGGTCTAGATTCAATGCCGGGATAAAAATAAGTCCTAGACCTTAGTCAATGGAAAGGATCTGGAGACAGCGCAC
Organism: Pholiota molesta; assembly: GCA_014925825.1. Classification (NCBI taxonomy): domain Eukaryota; kingdom Fungi; phylum Basidiomycota; class Agaricomycetes; order Agaricales; family Strophariaceae; genus Pholiota; species Pholiota molesta. The sequence goes on along the minus strand of JACGCK010000190.1, from coordinate 13,352 downwards.
CTTGAAGGTGTTCCTGGGATGATACGTCGACACCGGCAGCCCGCGCCGCCCGAGCGTGCGCAGACGGTGCGTGCCGTGCCGCGTGTACAGGGGGAGGGCGCAGCTCCGACGTAGGTGGCGAGGAGCGCGGCCAGGATGATGAGGCGGGGGAGGAAAGGGTTAGTGAAGACGAGCATTGTTCAAAATGCCGCACAACTAATGTATTTATGTATTGAAAGAAAGGGAAGGAAAGGAAAGGAAAATCACGACCAAGCGTGCTTGTGAAAGAAAGAGGAAAGGAATGAAAGGAGGAGAGAATGAAGGAGAGAAGAAAAGGGAAGAGAGACAGCACATCGTCTCGGCGTTGCCAGCCTTTAAGAACATATACAAGCGCCAAAAAGCTTGGCGGCCTCGACCTGATTGTGTTCAAACAATACATAAGTATTACGGCGTCAGCGGATGAGGTCGAATGGACGCGCCAAGCGCTGGCGAGCTGTCGAGACGTCGCGTCAACAACCCAGACGTACAGCCAGAACATATCAGCAAGGAAAAACAAGAGACGCTGCAGGATGCATGCCATCGCATAACTCTGTCGTTGTCCTAAATTGGCCTTGGCTTTCGCGACGGGCGTCAGCCAAGTACAATAAACCAACATCCGCCGTTCCGTCATCCCCAATGCGCCTTTGATCCAACTTTGAGTCTTTGATCAGCGGTCCAACACACCGGCTCATTGACATATTACGGCAGGACAACAATGGGGCCGTTGTCCCAGCGAACAGAAAATAATCGTACATTCCTGGCATAATGCAGGCCAGGGGAGAAGGGAATATATAGCAGATTAGATACAATTGTTCGAATAAGATACGCGCGTGCCTTCAGCAGCAATTGTCAGTGATGGTGAAAGCGAACGCGAGGGCCAGGGATGTAATAGCGCACCGTAGCTATATGTACACAGAGGTTTCCGCCCCTCATCATCGGCGTCACTCCGGGTCCATTCTTGGCTCTATATGTTGTTCGCGATGGGGCGCAGGGTGTGCTGCCGCCCCCGCCGTCCCATTCTGGAAGAAAAACAGAGGCACGTCAGCTCTCTTCCGCAACCAACACAACCTCGCACGCGCGCCTCCACCACACCCCACACCCAAACCACACACACACTCACCTGCCGCAGCTTCGCCAAATGTATCCTTAGCGTCTCCGCATAATTATCGAACCCCAGCGTGCCCATCGCATGCAGGATGTCCTCCCCGCCGATCGTCTTGCGCTTCTCGAGCTGGCACTTCTCGGCGGCCTCGGAGGTGATGAAGGCGATGAACTCGGAGACGCACTCCTGCACGCACTCCTTCGCGTCCTTCGCGATCTTCGCGGTCGGCGGGACGGCGGCTTTCATTATGCGGGAGACGTTTGCGATCTGGGGTTTGGGTTGGGGTTGGTAGAGGGAAGGGAAGAAGAGGGGGGAAGGGGAGGAAGGGAAGAAAGGGAGGGAAGAAAGGGGAGAAGGGAGGGAAAGGAACACGGTGAGCGGGTCGGGCAGCGTGGATGGGGAGGAGGCGCTTACCGGGAGGAACCTGTCCTGCTCGCGGTACTCCCCTACTTCCTGGTCCGTAATCGGGACGGGCTCCGGCGTGTCCTGCGGCGCTACCGGCAGCGGGCCCTGGGCGCTCTCGTCGCGGGGGATGATGGGCTGTAGCTGCTCTGCCATGGTATATGGATGTGAGGTGGGATGGAAAGGTGGTCAGAGGATTAATGCAAGATCTGAGATATGGATTCGCGGATAAGTTAGGACGTGTGCGCTTCTATGAGCGGTCGGGGCGGTTTGGGGAGAGATGGGGCTAGAGGGACATTGGGATGGCGAGCAAGTGGGCAAGTTCAAGTTGGCACTGCGGCCGTCGACGTGCACATCCCATAAAGTCACATGACTGATTGGTTCGGTTTCCTGAAAAATGCAGATTCTGAATCTCAGTTTGTTGAATACAACATGTAGATGGATACTTGGGAGGATGATGATATTCCATCTACTACGCCAGCAGTAGGCGGCCGACCTATGGACGAGTGACGAGCGCCAATTGGCCCACCCTTAATACCAAGCCTTCGAATCCGTGCCGGACGAGTGCCGAGCCTAGCGCGCACTGCTTGCCGAATCCTTCCTTCGAGCGTCGTTCTCTTGGTATCGCCCGCCTGTGCCCGCACCGCATGAGTCCTGTAAGAGCGGAAGCCACCTCTCCCCCGCCTCCGCCGAGCGTGCGCGCCTGCTCCGCCTCAGCGCGCGCCTGCTCCTGCCAAGGGAAGAATGCCCTCCCATCACCGCAGTGTCAATGACGTCGCCTATAAAGTGCTTCCAAGGCAGCCAGGCATCACCGCTCCCCCGCTGACGCCGTCTCTTCATCCCAACTACCATCCCCCCACCAATGTTCCCCTTCTCCTCTCCCCAATTCACGCCGGAGCGCGACCTCCCCGACCTCACCGGCAAAGTCATCTTCGTCACAGGCGCCAAGTAAGCCCCGCCTCCTTCCCCCGTCCTCGCGCCCCTTCTCCCATCTCACACTCACCCCGCGACTGCTGCAGCCACGGCATCGGGTACGCCACCGTCAAGCACCTCGCCGCGCGCGGCGCGAAGGTATACCTCGGCGCTCGGAGCGAGGAAAAAGGGCGCGCCGCCGTCGCCGCGCTCGAGCGCGAGCTGGCTGATGCGGCGGGCACGGCGGGCACGGCGCCGGGGGCGGGCGCGGTCGTGTACCACCACTGCGACCTGAGCACGCCGGCGCAGGCGAAGGACGCGGCGGAGAAGCTGATGGAGAGGGAGAAGAGGCTCGATGTTCTGAGTGCGTGCCGGTGCTGCGTGGGATGCCGCTTGTGGATGCTGATTTTTGGTTCTTTGGTGTTTTGTAGTTAACAACGCTGGTGTGTGAGTGCCTTCAGGATCATTGTCAATTTGAACAGCGGTTTACTTACGGATGCGATTACATAGACTTGCCGATAAAGCAATCCAGGACCGTACGTTGCATCCATCTAACAAGCTCGGGACCCCTCAGTCAGACTGACGCTCCCATCTCACTCAGAAATCATGATGGTCAAGTAAGTTTTACGCCAAGCTACACAAAAACCAACCCCTAACGCGCCTCGCAAGCCACTTCGGGGCCTTCCAACTCACCCAGTCCCTCCTCCCGCTCCTCATCAAAACCGCTTCCGAAGCGGACTCGGACGTGCGGATCGTCTACGTAGGTCCAACCCGTCTCTCCTATCCTCCCTTCCTCCTGTAAGTATAAGTATCTCACAGCACGCACACACACCAGGTCAGCTCCAACGCGCACCAGCTCGGGCGCGCCAAGCGCCCGGACATCCACTTCCGCACCCTCGCGGACTTCAACCCGGACACCAGCGCCGACTGGTTCCCCGCGTTCTCTCTATACTGTCAGTCCCAGTCCCCGCCGTATCCATTTCTCACCCCGCTGACAACCCCCGCTGACACCCCGCTCATACACACCCAAACCAACAGGCCTCTCCAAACTAGCAAACCTCCTCACCCTCCTCGCCCTCGCGCGCCGCCTCTCCGCGCACGGGATCACCTGCCTCGCGGTGCACCCCGGCGCCGTGAACACCTTCTCTTCGCGCCTGCCCCTCCGGCCGCTCCTCAACCCCATAATCAACCTGTTCTTCGTGTCCCCCGAGGTCGGCGCGTACCCGTCGGTGTTCGCCGCCGCTTCCCCTGTAGTGAAGGCGGAGGCGGAGGCGGAGGTGGAGGCGGAGGTGGATGGGGGGAAGAAGAAGGACGGGGAGGTGGGAAGGTGGCAGGGGGCATACGTGGTGCCCCCGGGGAAGATGGGGGTTATGGGGGAGAATGCGCGGGATGAGCGGCTGCAGGAGGAGATCTGGGAGGCGACGGTGCGGATCCTCGGAGAGTGGGAGGCGGCGGGGGCGGCGGGGGCGTAGGTAGGGGCGGTGGCGGTGGGTTGGGTTCTGGGATTGATGCGGGGTTCTGGATGGGTTGAGGCGTCAACAGTGCGCGCGCGGTTTTATGCCATTCTTCGTAAAGCGGATGCGGTGTGTAATTAGGATGGATGTCGGATAGAGTCGAGGCCTCGGTGTTTGGCGCGTGCTTGTAGTGCGTTCACGCGCTCTTTTATTCTCGGATGCCAGCGGTGTATGAATAGGATGGATGTCGGTGTACATATAGAAGTCAGAGCTTAGGCGTTTGGCGAGTAGTCTATTCCGTTGCTAAAGCCCACGAGCGCTAATTCCCCTCAAATGCGGTGTATAATTAGGACTGATTTCGGTGCTCAGCGCATGTCCAGCGTCAAGACTGCGATATCCCCGTTGAATTGCGTCCAGATTGCGTCTGCCAAGCACGCTATAATAAAAATAGGGTCCGCCTTCAAGCGGGGGACGAGTCAAGTCAAAACGACGATTTTCGATCCGCTGCTAGCGCAGTAGACGCCCGACCTATGGAGGATTGATGAGTGCTTACGGAACTGTTCCTCGAAGCGCGCATCACGCGAAAAAAATCTTCTGAACACTTTGCAAAATTTTTGAGCTCTGAGACCCTCAGTTTCAACTTATTTCTTTTGACTGTTCAACTTTCCCTCGAGCTTTGTTCACTCTTTCTTTTCTTTCCTTTTTTTGAGTTCTTTTTTCGGGATCTTTCTTATTTGAACACACCCAGCCAATTGATTGGAAAACCGAAAACCGCGACGAGCGCCAATTGATGCACCCTTAGTCAACCCTTAGTCATACTTACCAATCCTTCGAATCTGTGCCGGACTGGTGCACATTGCTTGCCGAATCCTTTACCGAATGTCGTGCTCTTCGTAAGTATGTGTTCACAGAGCATGCGGTGCGAACGGAAGACTCCTCTCTCCCGTCTCTGCCGAGCGTGCGCGTCTGCTCTGCCTCAGCTCGCGCCTGCTCCTGCCAAGCAAAGAATTCCCTCCCATATCGCCTACAAAATGCGGCCAATGCGTTGCAACTAGGCCCCAACCACACCATGTTCCCCTTCTCCTCTCCCCAGTTCGCGCCGGAGCGCGACCTCCCCGACCTCACCGGCAAAGTCGTCTTCGTCACAGGCGCCAAGTAAGTCCCGCGTCCTTCCCGCGTCTTCCGCGCCCCTTCTCACACGCTCACACACCGCGCCTCCTCCAGCCACGGCATCGGGTACGCCACCGTCAAGCACCTCGCCGCGCGTGGCGCAAAGGTGTACCTCGGCTCGAGGAGCGAGGAGAAAGGGCGCGCCGCCGTCGCCGCGCTCGAGCTCGAGCTGGCCGCGGCGGGCACGGCGGCCCGACTGACGCCGGGGGCGGTCGTGTACCACCACTGCGATCTGAGTACGCCCGCACAGGCCAAGGCGGCCGCGGAAACGCTGATAGAGAGGGAGCAGAGGCTCGATGTTCTGAGTACGTGCCGGTATTGCCTGTGGTGCCACCTGTATATGCTGATTTTTGGTTCGTTGGTGTTTTATAGTTAACAACGCCGGTGTGTAAGTGCATTCAGGACTATCGTAAAAGTTGGATGGGAATTCATGCTATTTGTTCGGATATGTAGACTTGCCGATAAAGAAGTACAGGACCGTACGTTGATTTCACCTAGGATGTTCGAGGTCCACCACACTGACGTTGTCATTTCGCTCAGAAATCATGATGGTCAAGTAAGTCGCATAGAAAACCACACTTCTACTACTAATCACTAACGCGCTCCAAAAGCCACTTCGGCACCTTCCAACTCACCCAATCCCTCCTCCCGCTCCTCATCAAAACCGCGGAAGAACCGCACTCGGACGTCAGGGTCGTTTATGTAGGTCCCACTCTCATGTAGACCTTCCTGTATCTCACAGCACGCACGCCCCAGATCGGCTCGAACGCGCACGACATGGGGCTCGGCAAGCGCCCGGGGCTCCACTTCCGCACCCTCGCAGACTTCACCCCAGACACCAGCAAAGACTGGGTCCCCGCGTGGTCTCTATACTGTCAGTCCCTGCCCAACCCCAACCCCGCCCCCACCTCTTACTAACTAACACCCCTCCACCCACCCACACCCACACTCAAAACAACCCAGGCCTCTCCAAGCTCGCGAACCTGCTCACCCTCAGCGCGCTCTCCCGCCGCCTCGCGCCGCACGGCATCACCTGCCTCGTCGTGCACCCCGGCCCCGTGAACACCTTCGCGCACCGCCTCCCCGTGCGCGTCCTCCTCGAGCCGCTCGTCAACCTCTTCTTCCTGTCCCCGGACCGCGGCGCGTACACGTCGGCGTTCGCGGCTGCGGCGCCGGCGGTCAAACGGGATGTGGAGACGTATCAGGGCGCGTACCTCGTGCCGCAGGGGAGGGTGGGAAGGGCGGGGAAGAATGCGAGGGATGAGGGGCTGCAGGAGGAGATCTGGGACGCGACGGTGCGGATTTTGGGGGAGTGGGAGGCGGAGGCGGCGGCGGCGTAGTGGTTTCCGTTCAGTGCGTACGCTCAACGCGGACGTGGACGGTCCGTGGCTAGTAGTATCAAGGCCTGCCTTGGTTGGCGTCTGTCCGTCATTTTAGATCTAGAGTTTCGTGCACGCGCTCTGTTTTTCCCTGACGTTCGGCGCGGTGTGTTATTAGGATGGATGTCGCTGTATAGGAGTCATAGCTTCGGCGTTTGGCGAGTGCTTATAGTCCGTTCGTTCACGAGCTCTCTTTTCCGGATCCTGAACGCGGTGTACTTATAATTAGGATGGGTCGGTGTGTTTGGCGCTGGCTGTGCTGTCTGGACATTGTAAGCGTATAGTTTGTTCACGAGCTCTATTACGCCCCAACATATGATGCGGTGTATAATTAGGACCGATTTCGGTGTTCAGCGTCAAGCTTTCGAGGCTTCGATATCCCCGTTGAATTGCGTCTGCCAATGGCAAGCTCTATCCCGCATTCCGGGTACTAGTACTAGGCTTGGCAAACTATTAAGAATAGACGTAGAATGGGGCCAGCCTAGTGGTGTGTTGGCTGTTTGGTGCGCATTTCTGCATTCAGTCTGCATTCGTGAACACGCTACATACGTAGAACACTAAATTAGTGGGCCGTGCGGGTCAAGCTTGACCCCTTGTGCGGTCTTGACGTGCACTGCAATTGCACGGGCGGTAAAATATGTCTGGATGTTTTTCAGACCTCACGAGGATGACGCGGGCAAGGACACCTGCCCCGGTCGGTGTACGTATACCTAGCGAGTGCTCAGCGAGTGCATTGCATTGCATTGCCTGCTTGCTTCGCGCTGATGGCTTGTTTGGACAGCTTAAGTGTATACTCCATTCACGAGCTCTATTTCTTCCCAAACGCGGTGTAAAATTAGGATCGATTTCGGTGTATACCAAGTGTATACTTAACCAAAACTTCGCTTTGGTCTCGACTGTATGGTACCCATTCTGCATTTATGAGCGCGCTAGAACGCTACTACATGTGCGGGCCGCCTTTCCTGCGCGGCAATTGAATGCGCGGTGAAATGTAGCTGCACGTTCTTCAAAGCTTGACCTCACGAGGACGCGACGCGGGCATGTCAATGGACACCTGGCCAGTGAGTGCATTCCATTTGATTGCTTGCTTCGCGCTGATGCTTTGTTTGGACAATTTAAGCGTTTGCTTCATTCACGAGCTCTATTTTCCCCCCAACGCGGTGTAAAATTAGGATCGATTTCGGTGTATACTTAGAGAGTGTTACGAGGCGACTCAGGGGAGCGAGAGGAGAACGAACAATGAGATTGAGAGTGATGAACAAGGTAGAAGATAAAGGATCTTCTACGGAGAGGGCGTCTTAAGTAGGTCTACATAGGACGATCGGGAAAGGTAGCACGTGTATGTGTAGGTAGTCGTGACATCACCCCCTCCTTTTAAAAAGGCAGAAAAAAAACGAAACAAATTCCGAACGAAACATTCCAAGTAGAATCCAAAATACAAAAAATTAAAGGGAAGCCTTATAAGAAGATAAAATGCCAGTAGGGTCGGAATAAGACGAAGCCACATCAGAAGTAATCCACTTAGCGTCTTCAGTGTTTTGCCCTTGAAGGATGATAAGGAAATGTAATGCGTCGCGAAGTTCTCTATGTGCCAGCACGGCTGCGATGGTTGGTGATTCTGTAGGGATAGTAGGAATGTGCGGTTCTGACGCTTGGGAAGGATACTGAGGACTGTTGAAAGGGATAAGCTTCGATATATGAAAGACGTTGTGAATTTTCCAAGACTCAGGTAGATCCAGTTGATATGATTGAACGCCGATACGTCGCACAATTTTGAAAGGGCCATACCGACGGTCATCCAATTTTTTAGAAGGTCGACTTGTTCGAATACCGTCGTTGTCCAACAGCACCAGAGTTCCGGCTTCGAGAGGAGGCGCTGCGCGGTGATGCCGATCGTACGAGCGTTTCATCGAAGCCGCTGCCAAGCGTAAAGCTGCCGACGTCTCTTTCGTAAGTTCAGCCATTTGAGCTGCGAACGCGTTAGCCTTAGGGACAGATGATGAGGCGTCTCGCAACGGAATCAGTGGACGGGGTGGTTCGCGGCCGTAGTTCAGGAAAAATGGAGAGAACCCGGTCGAGGAATTTACCCGGTTGTTTAAAGCAAATTCCGCGCAAGCCAGCCATTCAGCCCAGTTCGATTGACGTTCGTTGCAGAAAATTCGAAGATACTGTTCGAGTTCTTGGTTAGCGCGCTCGGTCTGGCCGTCAGTTTGTGGACGTCGAGCTGTAGACAAGTTCTCTGTGATTCCTAACAAGCTATTCAGTGCACGCATAAAGTTCGACACAAACTGGGGTCCTCGATCGGAGATGATACGAAAAGGTAATCCACCTTTGGCAGCAGTTGCCAGGACCATTAAGGTAGGGTTAAATGTCACTAAGGAAGCACCTAACCGGTACAATCCACGCAGATCCCCCTCACCCAAGTCCGTAAATAGATAGCCCTTATTGCCGGTCATCCGCGGAGATGGTGCTGGCATCTCACGACGATGGTGCGGATTGTGTTTATAATACCATATTTTCACCAATTACATGTTTGTAATTCTACTGAGTCTAACTAAGACCCATCCGAGCACCCACAGCATCAGTCAAGCGTCTCCATGTCGCAGAGGCTGCAAGTATTGCAGCCTCGTTGTACACACAGACGGTATCCTGCGGCGGCGGCATCTGGAAACTGGTTGGGCACTACACCCACCTGGCCTCGTCACCTCATTATTGTCCCGGGAGAGCCTCGTGGGCTCGTCGTATTGTCGTGGGCTCGTGGTATCGTCGTGGGCTCGTTGTATCGTGTGGGCTCGTTGTATCATCTGACATGGGCTTGTCGCATCGTTGTGGGCTCGCCGTACCCTCGTTGCGGCCCTCGTCGTATTGTCGTGACTTGTCGCCTCGTCACCTCGTCATATCGTTGTCGCCTGGTTGCCTAGATGTATCATCACCTTGTCGCGTCGTCGGCGCATCGTCATCGGCATGTATATTCTTGTGAGGTAGGAGCAGTCAGCCTGCACGAAAGCCGGTCCACATCCCTCGTTCGAGGGGAGGGGCGCACGGCTATGGACACCAGGTGCCTGGGAGGTGCGCGGCGCATAGCGGACGATCGGACTCGTACATGCTGTGTGCGGCTTCAGGGATCGGGGTCACATTGGAGGCGGCAGCGGCTACAGCGCGGAGGGGAGAGGAGGCCGACGGTGGCCAGGTCCATCCATGCAGACCGCCTCGTCACAATGACGTGGCAGCGAGCATAGAGCCGGTGCATCGAGAGGAGGCAGTGCAAGGGGGGCGTCTGCGACAACGAAGGCGCGGGCAGTCTTCGCCACCGTATCTGCTGTGAGGAAGGGGGGGATGTGAGCATCTGGGTACGATGGGCGGCGCAGTGGACGCACCTGTTGGGTCTCCCGCTCACGGGTCTCCCCTACTTCCCCTTCATGTGTCATTCATCCCTATGGGAAGGGAGGGGCTCAAGGCGAGGTGTGGTGGTGGTTGATGTTGAGGTTGAACGCGTGAATGTTGTTATTGAGGCCTGAGATCATCTTCCGGAGATTCCCGCATCGCATGCGATTGGCTGCGGCCGTCGGTCCGACTCTTTCTCACGTTATCGTTGCAAATGTAATGAATATGCGAAACATGTAGAAATGACATTGATAATGTTACTAGTATCGCTTTGACATAGTAACTGCAGATATGAATTGAGAATAACTATAGCTTTTCAACGATCTACATATCAAAGGTACTTTAGATGGAGCTTAATAAAAGTCAGACGATGACCTCAAATCGACGATAATCCAACTAAGATTCGTAGTGCGGCTTGCCTATCCAACTTGTATCCAACCATACATTGCGCTGTGATCTCCTTCCAAATCTTGATTTTATCTGAGACCCTGTTACCATGCTATATATTTACTATTTAAGATACTTGAGAATCTATAAACATAATAGGCATTGAAGTAAATCTCTTGGGTATTCAGTGTCAATGTAGACCGTGGTAGTTCTAACATTCGTTCAAAGATGTTATTCTATGAATAAAACCCTTGGTTTTGTCAGTAAAAACAAACGGTGGAGAGTTTTAGATTACTAACTAGTGAAGACTTAATTAACTTTTGAATAGATAAACATGCATATTCTTCCTACATAAATGATTCTTTGCTGGATGATGATTTTCGCAGGAGATACCAGCTTTAGGTTTTTTGGAATCTATTACTTATGGAGCATATCTACGTATACAAATAGCAAATTAGCTACTCGTACTCTCCAATCCTCGTCAACGCCATCGTCGACGATGGGCGCCTAAAATTTGAACTCCGCCTGAAATCGCACACCAATGTTGATCGAACGTTGATCTTGTCTTCCATCCACCATCCAAGCCCTCCCAGCCCTCTCCACAAACGTTTCTCCGTGCCGATGACGCACCGACGACGCGATGACGCCAACGACGCCAATGCGACCGACGACGCGCCGATGATATGATGACGCGACGATGATATGACGACGCGACGACGACGCCAACACGAGTCCGACCGCATGGGTGATAGGAGGAAACGTGGATGGAGCCGGGTGGCTAGAGAGTGGGTTAGGGCGTTGAGTGAGTTCAGATGGAGGCAGGGGAGACCCGTGAGCGGGAGACCCAACAGGTGCGTTCCCTGCGCCGCCATCATCCCCAGATGCTCATGCCCCCTTCCTCCCCACAGCTTCTCTCACCACTCTCCCCGTCTGTTGCGTCTTGATGCCGCCACCGTTGCCCTTTCCCTCTGCATCCCTTCACTGCACACCAGCTTCATGCTCACTGCCATGTCATTGTGACGAGGCGGTTTGCGCGGACTTGGCTAGTCCTGACGGGGTGACGAGGCGACGACGATACGAGGCGACTGCCGACGACGTGACCACCGACGACGCGACAACGATACGAGGTGACCGCCGGCGAGGCGACGATGATACGAGGCGATGAGGCCATGTCGAGGCCATCCACGGTGACCACAATATAACGAGGCGACGACGATACGAACCGACGACGATACGAACCGACGACAATACGAACCGACAACAATACAAGGCGACGACGATGCGAGGCCACGAGGCAACGGTGATATGAGGCAATGAGGCCACGATGAGACCATCCATTACCAGCTGCTGCCACCGCGGGATACCGTCTGCATGTACAACGAGGCTGCAAATATTGCAGCCTCGACGGCATGGGGACGCTTGACTTGCGGTGTGGGTGCTTGGATGGGTCTCAGTAGAATATCAAACATGTAATTGCAATGTAATTAGGTGAAAATATGATATTATATACACAATCCGCACCATCGTTATGAGATGCCAGCACCATCTGCGCGGATTGACAGATAATAGGGGCTGTCTATTTATGGATTTGGGTGGGGGGGATCCGCTTCGAGTGTACCTGTTAGGTGCTTCCTTAGTGACATGGAACCCCACCTAATGGTCGCAGCAACTGCTGCCAAAGGTGAGGTAATCCGAAATCTTTCCAGACGTAGTCGCGATATTTTTTCGCTGCGAGTTCAGAGGAGATTGTCTTGTTACATGGGATTAGCCGTACCATTTTCGAGAGCCGGTCTACGCAAACCATCACGCTGTCATATCCGCGCGAACGAGGCAGATCTGTAATGAAATCACAAGAGATGATTTGCCAGTATCCTGTCGGAATCTCATTCGGCGTTAGCAGGCCTAAAGGTTTTTGACGCAGCGGTTTCGTTCTTTGGCAGATCGCACAACCTTCGACATATGCGTGAACATCTTTCGTCAGCGAAGGCCACCAGAAGTCTCGTTGAATCAGTTCGACCGTCTTCGTGCGCCCGGGATGACCACTAGCGACAGCGTCATGACATTCTCTCAAAACGCGTTCCCGTAATGAATCTACATCAGGCACGACCACGCGATTGAACCATGTCGCAATACCATCGTTGAAGGACCATCCAGGCGTTTTAGAGTGGTCATTAAATACAGCCTCAGCAAGCCCAGCATGTTTACGGATATCGTCGACCAGCGAAGAAGAAACATACTCGACAGTCGTACGACGGATGTGTTCAGGTTTTAGCACGGTTACAGCTTCGTTATCGCCAGCACCGCGATCGTAGTCAGGGCGTCTAGAGAGAGCATCGGCACACACCATAGACGATCCAGGTTTGTGAAGCAACGCAAAGTTAAATTCGGAAAGCTCGAGAGACCAACGCGCTTGACGTCTATTCAGCTTCTGATTTGTCATGAAATACTGCAAGTTTTTGTGATCGGAGTGGATTTCGAACGGTTCAGGCGAGCCATGAAGATAACGACGCCATTCGGCCAATGCTCGCATAATTGACAGCAGTTCGCGATCGTGAATGTCATAGTTGCGTTCGACTTCACTGAGAGCTTTCGAGAAATAAGCGACAGGTCTCCAGAATTCGTCTTGCAGCTGGGTTAAAACCGCGCCAGTCGCAAAGCCAGAACTATCAGCTTCAACTCGGAAAGGAGCATCGTCCAGCGGAAGCGCGAGCACAGGCCCAAGAACACCAGCCGTACGTAGCTCCAAGAAGGCGGCGTTTTCATTGTCAGACCAAGACCAAGGTACGGCGCCGCACAGACGGTTGAGTGGTGTAGCGAGCTTCGCAAAGTTACGGACAAATCGGCGATAGAAATTGATGAAACCCAAAAACTGTTGAACGTCTTTTTTGTTTTGCGGCGTCGGCCAAGACGATAGTGCGGCGATTTTCTTGGGATCCATTCGTAGCTGTCCCTGCGAGACAATGACGCCTAGGTACTCAACTTCCAAAGCTTCGAACACACACTTTTCCGGCTTCAGACAAAGCTTGTGTTCTTGCAAAACATCGAGAACGCGCCGAGTAAGGTCACGGAGTTCTTCCAGGTCATCCGAAAAGATCAAGATGTCGTCCATGTAAACAACGACTTTACCTGTCAGGAGCAGTTCAT